>VWPU01019744.1:0-16502 GCA_013398955.1 Callaeas wilsoni
CCTTCCCGAACCTTCCCTTCCCAGAACCTTCCCTTCCCCCAAAACCAAAACACCAAACCAATTGATCTTTTATTATTTAATTTGAAAATATGTATTACAGGACTATCAATAGCCCTTCTTACTACATTTCTCATTTTAAGGATTGAAATTTTGATTTAATGGAAGGTCTGATTAATTGTGGGATTTCAAGATTTTATAGTGAAGGGATCTGCAGGCATATTACTAAATACAAATTAATATTTACATATATAATTCAGACATAATTTCTGACACTGAAACTTAAAGCACTAATTAGAGAAAAACACCTTGTTTTGGGCTTTGAACATTTAATCACCTTGATGTGTGCCTGCTTTCTGCAAATTAGGAGAAGCTACACTAGTATCCTCCAAATTGTCCTGTGTGCTCTTAAGATATGTCATAAAACATAATTTCCACAAGAATAATTTACTAAGGCAGTATAAAGGGAGGATCAAATCAATAACAGAAATGGCAGATGTCAGTGTTTAAAATCGTAAGGACATATATACATATGTGATTTAAGATGGGTTAAGTTTTATTAAGATGGGCTAAGTTTTAAAGGAAAAAAAGCTGAGTAGAAAAGTTATTGCTGTCAATTTGGAAATCAAAATCCACATGACCAGGTTTAGGATAAGGACTGCTGCTCTCTCTCTGGTAAAAAAGATTTTGCTTAATGGTTTCCCTAGAGCTATAATGGTGTATATTGTTTGAAAATACGACCCATACCTTCCAGACTCCAACACCTCGGCGCCGCAAACCACGTGCAGTAGAACTGTGAATGAATAAAACTGAACCAGCCCATTTTCCCATTTTCACATGGTCACAATAATACAAAATAAAACTGGTCTGTGGAACAGGGTGGAAGTGCTTGGCAGCACTGAAGTGTCAGCAGCAGGAAGATCTTTACATTTGCTCACTCTCTTTTTCACAGTGTGTTATGCTCTGTGTAATATATTTGCTCTGGATACATGTTTGCCAAGCACAGGGGAGACAATGGGTACAGAAAACCAAATTTTGCATTTTATAATATTTAGCATGTTTTCATACACACAGCCAGGGCATTGAAAATACAGGCTAAAATGGTCCTGCAGGAGCCAGAAACCCAGGGTCTGACTGTCTTTCTAATGCTGTGGCCTTGAAACTCAGACAGATGTAGTTAAACCTGTCAGTAGAAGCTGAGATCTCAATCTCAGAATTATCAGTTCAATTATCCCACACACTAATGTTCTTTAGCTTTCTGGTGGTCATCCAGTATCACATGTGTATGTTAGTAATTTAAAGCATTGTGTGCTTTGCCTTGCCTTTTTCAACACAGAACGTTATATGCAGTACTTGGATAACTTGGGAAAGGGTTTAACCATGCCCCAGCCCTGGTCTCTGTGGGCATTCCCCTGCGGATGTACACGAGAAAATTGATGATAAGTGCATTAATGCACCTTTTGCTGCTGATATTACTGATTGAACAACCTCTTTCTGTTGTTCATCTCCACCATTTTCCTAGGCATTTTGCTGCCCTTCTTTCCCATTCCTGTTTTGCATAGCAGCTGAGTGATCTCTGATTGCCGATTAACTCTGTTGAGTCTCCTGAAACATAAGCAATTTTCTCAACTTTGAATGTCATATGTTCAGATTGCAAGTTTGATGATAATAGTACATTTAGTTCTAAAGTGTTTTGCACCCACTTTCATTGCTTATTCAAGTCCTATAAATAAGAAAATTTGAAATGCATCTCTTTTCTACTGCTGTTGATTGACTGAGCCCCCTGAGGCATAACTGTCCAAAGGGCTTAATGCGATGACAAATTGTCCAGCCTTAAGTTTGCAGGAGACATGCTATTAACATCAGCAGTGGATTCATAATTAAGAAATGTAGATATAACATTTACTAGCTGTGCAAAGAAACAATACAATTTATTGAAAAAATGTAGGGTAATAAGGCATTGTAAGTACCTCTCCTCTCCATTTCATTTCTTCCCTTTTAATGCAGGTTGCCAGTTTTCACCTGTCCACTGGGACAACAGTAAGTTGCTCATGCTCTGTGTCCTTTTTTGAAACATAGTTAATGAAAGAACTTAGCTGGGCCTATTTCATGACCTTAGTTCCTTTTTTGCTTGATGACTGACGAGCCTGCTGGTTTCATCCAGCAAAGTGGAAAGTCTCACCAGCTGAATGTGATCTTTTCATTGCTTCCTCTAAGGCTGCAACCCCAAAGAATGCAAGCACAGTTGAAGGACCATTGATGCTCATTCCTTTACAGAGTAGGACAGATGCCACAGCCTCCAGCATTACACCTCAAAGTAGTTGACTGCTGACCAGGCACAGAAGCATAACCTACATGTTAATAAGAAATACCATTATTAGGACAGTTGATCGGTCTATGTACCTATTTATATATCTATGTATGTATCTAGCTATCTAATTTATCATGTATATATATATATATGAGACTATGCCACTCTAGAAATTATATTAAACCAGGAGGTAACTGTGATGACTGAAAAAGCAGCCAATAGCTGAAAGTGAATATTAATTGTCAGCATGACCCAAATTTATACCAGCACTGGCCAAATGCAAACACACAAAGAAACAAGGAATCAGAATCATTGTACACAGATCTGTAACACTGCATTTTCTGTGGCAACATGAATTATTTTGAACAATAGATTTTGCCGATGGTTATGTTTCTTTTTTACTTGATTATAAAAAATCAATTCTAAAGTGTAGTTTCATAAAGTGCTTAGAGAGTGCCATCCAGAGGGACCTGGACAAGCCCCTTGCCCATGGAAATCTCTTGCAGTTTAACAAGACCAAGTATGCAAGTGCTGCACCAGGCTCAGGGCAATTCTTGGTATCAACACAGACTGGGGATGAACAGACTGAGAGCAGCCCTGAGAGAAGGACTTGGGGGTGCTGGTGGGTGAGAGTCTGGACATGACCCAGCAATGGCACTCACAGCCCAGAGAGCCAAACGTGTCCTGGGCTGCATCCAGAGCAGTGTGGGCAGCAGGGGAGGCAGGGAGGGGATTCTGCCCCTCTGCTCTGCTCTGGTGAGACCCACCTGGAGCACTGCACCCAGCTCTGGGGTCCCAGCACGAAAAGGACATGGACCTGTTGGAGTAGGTCCAGAGGAGACCACCAAGATGATCAGAGGGATGGAGCACCTTCCCTATAAAGAAAGGCTGAGAGATGTGGGAGTGTTCAGCCTGAAAAAAAGAAGGTTTTGGTGTGATCTAATTGTAGCCTTCCAGTACCTGAAGGGAGCCTATAAGAAAGATGGAGACAGTCTGTTTACAAGAACCTGTGGTGACAATGCATGACAGCATACGCTGCCACAGATTTCTCAAGGAAATTGTGGATGCTCCATCCCTGGAAGTGTTCAAGGCCAGTTTGGATGGAGCTTGGAGAAACCTGGTCTAGTGGAAGGTTTCCCTGCTCATGGCAGAGGGGTGGAACAAGGTGATCTTCAAGGTCCTTTGCAACCAAGCCAATCAACGATTCTGTGGTAAGTTACACTACGTAGTGATTGCCCTATAACCAGAGTGCAAGTGAGTCACTTACAACATTAAATATCTTTGCCACTCCACAGCTATATTATTTTATATTGGAGTGAAACAGGACACCAGGAAAAACTTTAGATTTTAATACCAGAAATGTTAACTTTATGAAGATCTTTAGATTGAAAAACTGACTAGTTGTCATTTTAAGGCACACATCTTTTAGATTTCCCCTAGTTGGTAAGGTCCTTCAGATTATGATATACTTCCCTGAAATTCCTGCTCACCTTTCGTATCAACCCCTCCCACTTCACCCAAGAATGAGAAAAAGGGATAGAATTTGAACTATAACATTTTTGAAAATTATATTTTGTAATATGATGTTCTGTCTAATAAAACTCCACTTTTATAAGAAAGATTTTCATTTACAGAAGATGAACATTCTGAGGAGATCCAAGGCCACATAAATGTGACTTAACTTCCTGTCAAGTTTTGCTGGTTATTTTTTTATTTTTTTATATTTTTTAAAATTTAATTTCATTTTTCATAGATTCCACTAGGTTATAAATAAATCCTGCAGGATAGTATTTTTTCCTTTGGAGAAAAACAGTTAAAAAAATGAATCATGCCATCTATTTTTAATTCAATATAAGTTCTCTGAAAGCATTTCTGAAAGCTAAATATTTGAAACTTTTTTTGGCCTTTAATAACATTTTTAAATTTTCACTAAGCATTCATTTTACACAAGAGTAAAATAGTGTTGTGCTGTACTAAAACTACTGATCTGGGGAGAAAAAAATCATAATTGTTGAAAATTCTTATGAATCCCCAGGAAAATATGCTCAGTGGGCCAAATGCTATTTTCACTTACAGCTCTATGTACACAGGACAGCTTCACTGATAGCTGCTTGATTCCTTATACCACAGTGCAAGGAAGAGGCTTTGTTTGGGCAAAGGTTTTGCATCTAGTTTAAAATATTAAATAGTAACATTTGCAGCTCAGTATTTATATTAACAAAACAAGGGCACGGATTATCTGAGAACAAATTCCTTTTACTTCTATAAACTAATATCAATAAGTGCAGCACTGTAGGAATTGATTCCTCCCACAATTGACTGCAATTTCAGTCTGTGCCATGGCCTGTTTCACCTTTGTTGCACAATATAAACTGACCCCAGCTGCATTTCTTCATTGCTATTGGATTTTCTGTCTCCATTCTTTTTGTCAGAGTTTCTCATGAGTCCATTTGGTCTTGAAGAAAGGTTTCTTTCTTTCTCCCCGTATTATTTATTGATGGAAGTGCTGTCTAAAGTTTATTCTTTCTTGCCTACCTGTGTTTTTGTTAAAATTTTCCTCTCTCCTTTGCACCCTTTCCTCTCCAAGGCTGTGCCTGACAGTTTCTGGTCTCCTACATTTGTTATGCTGGGCCTCCTTGTAGGTGGCAAGTAATCCTCCTTTGAGGACTGGTAGAGTCAATTTTCAGAGGCTTTACAATCATGAACGTGTTCTGCTGCCACTTCGCCATTCAAAAGGGCTGGAGTATGGGTCTGTGCTTTTCAAATATCTGTCAGCCATGACCCAGTTTTTTACCCCTGTCTTATCTGACAGTTTAACAATAAACCCTCTTGTGAAAGTTATGCAGATAACAACTATTAGGAAAAGGAAGCAAAAGGAAGCTTCTCAAAGGCAAGTATCACAACTCAAATGCTTAAAAACTGTATCCATTCATACTTGAGTGAGTACTAGAGGTTTTTTTATGTTTAACACAGGGTGAATTACCAAATCAATATCTTTAAATTAATACTAAAATAATGAACAATACTTGAGAGCTGACCAGTCCTGTATTTTGCAAAGTTTTGGTACTTTCATAAGAATTGCTAAAACTGAATTGGAAATAACATTTGAAAGTAAGTTTATTTGGAAACTATCACAACAGTGAATTTACATAATAGTTAACAAAAAAGAGATTAAATTTCCCATAGTGTCTGCACAGCAAAGGCATGTATGTGACTTTTTCCAGTTCCTCTGGAGGGTAATGATCCCTTTTTTGTCTCCTTTTTCCTTCTTCTTTTCTTTTGTGCACTTTACCCTGCAGTATGGCAAAATTACTGGGTTTGGTTCCTGCAAAGAAGATCTGAATACGGAATAGGTAATCACACTATCTAACAAATGTTATTTCAGATTACAGACTAACTATATGCTCATGATCTTACACAGGATTTCTGAACTAGCTGTTTTGTGTCCACTTCTCTGGACACTTGGCTCACAGCAAGAATATTGCCCTTCCAAAAAGGTCTAAACTCAGCTTGGGTTTGGTCTTTCTTCAAACACCACCTGCCATAGCAGTAATCTGTGGAGATTTAAATTTTCTCTTTTAGTGTCAACTTCACAGTTACTGCTTCTACTACTCTATTCTGTATTTTTATATTAACATAAATAATGAAATGCAACTCTATATTTATCAGTTACACAGACATAACACAAAGAAACCTTGCATTCGTTGGGGTGCCTTAAGCAAGCAGAACATAGTCATTTCTTAAAAATGTTTAATCTAATTCTTTTTCATAGTGGAAGCTGAGAAAGGACTGCTTGAGATGTATAAGGCTGCAACAGATCACATTGGGGAAGACTAGAGTTTTCTGTCCTTTGCTTACTCTTTTTTCTGTACTGACTTAAGGACTAAAATATTTTGATTGTTTCGAATGTCGAACATATATCAAATAAGTGTGCTGAAATTTATTTTTAAAACTAGAGTATGTTTTCACAATTTTTTACACCCTTCCTTTCTATTCTACATATTTAGCTGTGCATATTGCTCTGCAATGCAAGTCTTCATCCAAACAAATGAAATCCAAGGGCAAAACCAGCTACTTTAATTAAAAAAACTCCAACCAACCAACCAACTAACCAAAACTGGAAGACAATTTATTTCTGTCTTTCTGGAATGGACTTTTAGTGAATCACTATTTAATCTGAGTTGTTTAAGGGACTAGCCAAAATTTCTAATGATCTTAGCTACTATTTCTATTGCAGATTTTAGGGCAAAATCCTGGCCTTTTGCACATTGTTAATACATATTTGTATTACATATTGTTCAGTTACACTTAAGAATTTGTATTTTAATACATGTATGTTAAAAGACAGTAAAAGCATCATGTCATTACTCGAGTATATTTACAGCAAAGTTTCACTGAACCATTTCTTAATTTTTCGATGTAGCTGTCCATAATACAGCCTAGTAGCTCGATCAGGATGTGAAAAATAAAAATAGGTAGGTAGATATAAATTCTTCTAATTCAGACCTTTCCATGGACTTGTGTGAATCATAGCTTAAAGCCCCTGCTGAAGAACTGCCTACTGCTGGTGGATGCATCTGTTTTTTTATGACCAGAGAGTAATGCCACAGGCTTAAAAAATGCCACAGGAAATATTTCAGAATTCAGGTTTAATAAGGAGTATTTAGCTTCTCCAGAAAGCAGGCCTGTTATAAGTCAAATGTTGGGTAACTAAAAGTTACAGTACCAAACACAATGATTGCTTTTGAAAAGTTAACCTCTCTTGTCCCCATGCATCAGTAAATTATCACTATATTTCGTAGTAACAAACTGTGGGTGCTCTGACACCTTGGTCAAGTTAATGAAGAATGTTTTGATTATATGAATAGGATAATAGAAGATATGAAAATAATTACCAACATTTTATGTCTTATGACTAGCTATTTTTTTAAAATTCTAATAGTCTGTATCTTGTTTTCTCTGATGTCTTCCAGAATTGGCTTATTTAAATGGTATTTTTCTTTCAGCCCTTTATCTTTATTCTTAGACAGTTGGAGTTTATAACATCAATTTAATCTCTCTCTCATGTTTTTCTCCTCTTATTTTAGTAGTAACAAATTTTCTTCAGGAATGAAGCTTTAATGTCTTTTAACGATGTGTCATTTACAGAAGAGTGCTCTGGTTGTAGCATATCCACTTCTGGTTTAATTAGACTGCTGCTCTTCTAGGTTCCTTTCATCTTTCAAAATATATCCTGCCATTCTCTATTTTCCCCTTGCACTTCTTCTATCTTGTTTCTAATTATCATGAGAGTTGAAGAGCTTGCTCACTTTTAATGTTCTTTGGCTTCACAGAGCCTGTATGTATCATAGCTTGCAGATAACAGGTGCTGGCAACAAACAAACCTGCTAAGCAAGCTCAGAAATTTGTTTTTCCACAGAAAAAAAAAAAAGAGAAAAAAAAAAGGAAAGAAACATGCATCAGGAAAAAAGGAGAGGTTCTTTACAACACAAGAGAGAGAGAGAAATATTGAACTAATTAAATTATTTATTTAGTAGTCTACACTAACATAAAATTTATCTTGTTTCTTTAACCCTGGAGGGTAGCCATATGATATAACATTAATGAGTTTCTCCATATTTTTGAATGTACTTTGAACACAGCTAATCTCCCAAGTGTCTGTTGATTGCGATCTTCATTTTCTGAAGAATATCCAGAGTCACACTTTACCCTCTCTTTCATGGTTAAGATGAAGCATCTGCTGTCTGCTTTCTTCATTATCATGATAAAGACTGAGAGTTTAAAAGCTATCAGGATGGTGAAAGAGTGTAGCATGCACTTGAGAGGTAAGTGTCCTGGAAAACTGGCAACCTATGTGTGTGGAGTTTTCACTCTCTTCCTCTACCTTTTTCCCTCTTTCACAGAACTAGCATTGACAGTGGTCTTGTGCAGCTGATTAGTGCATGACAAATAGACTGTTTATTTGTTTTTTTGAAACAGACGTCTTTTATTCCCTCTTAATTTTTTTTTCGAAAATAATGTTTTCCAAAGAAGATGGGAGAAAACTGACTTTTTTGTTCTGAGTCTTCCAAATTTCAGTTTTCTCTGATCTTAGTGAACAATTAGAGCGTGCGCATTTCAAAGATCATTATCTCTACTGAAGCTATTGATGGTTTCACTTCATAAATGAGAGAGGACTGACTAAAGAAAGATTAACAACCTTTGAGTAGTGGAAAACATAAATCTATTTATTTCAAGACACTGTTATCAATGACTCATATTCAGTTGTTGGCAATTTACTAGATTAAGATTTAACACTCAGAGAACCACATTACTTATTTTAAAATTATTTACAAATAATCTGAGATTAATTTCTATTTCTTTTATTAATCTTTATTATTGACACAACTCTAAGTTACTGTCCAGCAGATCTGGACAGCTGTGTGATCTTTGATCAGTGAATCCAAACTGATCAGTTAAAGGCAGAGTTTCATGGCTTTTTGCACGAAGATGCAGTAGGTGATAATTTAGGAATAAAAAATTTCTAGCGGAAAAAAAAAGACAGAAAGGTAGAAGCAGTCTGTGCCTCACAGAAAGGGAACTGCAGCAGAGATGTAGTGATTTACCTGTGATTTGTAAGTGGTTTGCACGAAAATGCAGCAGCATCCTGCACCTCAGTGTGCTCCTCCCCATAAAGCCATCTTTTCGGAATTATTCATGGCATATAAAAAGAAAAGTGACCACAAAAAGATGAGGAAGATAGAGGTTTTCTTAGGCTTTATGTAAAAGAAAATATATGCAAACACTCTTAATCACTTTTTATTTTCTGTAATTCTGGAATGAAATCTAAATGGAATTTCTTTATTTCCCATCAACACTTAAAATTATATTTAAACAATATATCTGGCAATCATATTTTTCCCTTTTTTTGGGCAGTTACAGAAAACAAGCAATTAAAACACTTTATGAAAAAAAATCCTTCCTTTTGGATAACACTTTCAGAAATGCAGCATCAATAATTTTATTCCCATGAAAAACACACAGTAGGATTATTGCTTTCCAAATGCACTATGTTTCCAACTATAAAGGCAACCTGAATTAAAGTTGTTGCTGTTCCCAAGTGTTAATTTTAAGGAGACAACTGTCACACTAATTTTTTTTACGTATAAAAAAATCCCCTCTTGAAGTTCCTATCTGAATTGTTGGTAGTGGTGTTTTGCATAGATTCTAAAGATCACTGTAAAACAGAGAGTCATAGCATTTAGTCTCTGCAGTCCTGTAAGTTTTCACTAGAGTCGGATTTTTTTTTCTTTTTTAAAGAAAAACCCGTAACAACTCCTGTATAATTGTTCAAGTGAAAGTTAGTACTTGCAATCAAGGTTGTTAAGTCCTAGTAAGTAGATTAGAATTGAGTAAAAATGTATTTTCTAATACTGCTTAAATATGTTATGTTTATACAAATCTAGTTGCAAGATGCAATTGAAGAAAATGAATTGTGCTCTACAATGTATTCAACAGAGTGACTTAAAATAAAAAAATGCAATAAATTAACATAACCCATATAAAAAAGAATAAATTATTATTCCAACTGTGATATGTATATAAGCAAACAATTTCAAGCATTTTCCTTTCAAAGTGCTGGATAACAGGATGATGGCAGATAGTTCTGTAGACATGTCCAGCTTTCATTACTCATGTTTGACGTCAGGGACTCTTAAAAAGCTATGCAGTCGTCCCTGCTTTTATAACATTTAAAGAAAAAAAAAATCCAAAAAGGATTTTCATCATTTGGCAATCAATGTTCAATATTAGAATCATAGATCCATAAAATCACAGGCCCAACTCTCAATCCTGTCCAGGTCCCTCTGGATGGCATCCCTTCCAGCAGGAGATTCTTCATTCTCCCAGCCTCTGCCTTTTTCTTCTGAGTTGGGTGGTGTGGCTGAAACACTTGTTGGTGAAGACAGGCAAAAAAGCCAAGTACCATAGCCTTCTCCATGTCCTGGGGAAGTGGGTCTTCTGTCTCCTTCTGGAAAATGCACACAACTTCCCTCGTCTTCCCTTTATCACCAACCTGCCTAGAGAAGCTTTCTTTGTTGCCCTTGACATCCCTAGCCAGATTAAATTCTATCAATCTCTTAGCTTTCCTAACCTGATCCTTGGTTACTTGGACAATTTCTTTTACTTCTCACAAGCTATTTTTCCCTGCTTCCATTCTCCAAGGCTTCCTTTTAGGTTTTGATTTTTTATCCACACAGGTCTGGATTTTTTTGCCTGACTGGCTCTTTGTAGGGATGCATTTCTCCTGAGCTTGCAGGAAGTCCTCCTTGAATATCAACCAGTTTTCTTGGGCCCCTCTTCCCTCCAGGGCTTTATCCCATGGTGCTCCACCAAGCAGAACCTCGAAAAGACTAAAGTCTTTTCCCCTTAAGTGCCAGTCAGTGAACTTGTTATGTACTCTTTTCGCTGCTCTAAGGATTTGGTTTCCTCCACTATTTCATGGTCATTGCAAACTAGGCTGCCTTGAGCTTCACATTCTTCACCAGCCCCTCCTTTTTGGTGTGAACAAGGTCCAACAGAGCACTTTTTCTCTTACACTCCTTATTTAAAAAGGAAGTCATCATCAATGAATTCCAGGAACCTGCAGGATTATTTTCCCTCCAGCAGCTATTGGGGAGGTTGAAGACCTGCAAGAACACCAAGGCTTATGAACACGAGGCTGCTCATATCTGTCTGCAGAGAGTCTCATCTGCTCAGTCTTCCTGCTCAGGTGGCCTGTAGCAGACCCCAATATAACATCCCCTGCCCCTGCCCTCCCTTTAATCCTGACCCATCACCTGTCTGTCAGCTCCTCATCTACCCCCAGGCAGAGCTCTGCGCTCTCCAGCTGGTCACTGACACAGAAGGTGACACCATCTCCTCATCTCCCCTGCTTGTCCTTCCTAAAGAACCTGTATCCTTCCATTCCAGCACTCTAGCCATAGGAACCATTCCACCACGTGTCCACTATGCCAAGAAAATCACAGCCCTGCAGGCCCATGCGTGTCTCTAACTCTTCTTGATTCTGCCTAAGTTTAAAATTCATGTTTTTCATCTTTTGTGGTGAGGAGAAAGTATATTATTTTGATAAATCTTAAATAATTAAATAAATTTTATTTCTTTCATGATATGTGCAAATATAAAGAAGATGATGAAAAAAGATTACTTCATATATCTTTTACTAAAATCTATAGATATTTTACTGGTATGGAGCATCTAGGACTGAACAAAAATCCCCATTTATAAGGCCTTCCAGTACATTGTATTAGGGAGAGATCATTTCTTAAAAGTATTTTCTAAGTGTCTGATTTTCCATGAATTTAGATTTGTTTAGAAAATGGTAAGATTTCTGCATTATATCCTCATATGCCTGCTAACACAGTTTACCTTGCAAGGCTCAGCATAAAGTTTTCTCAGTTTTTCCATTTTAGCAAAACTTCAAATCAAGTATCATCAGAGTAGCAGGTGAAAAGGGCCTAACAGGAAGCTGAGTGAGCTGGAAAATATTTTGAATGGAAAATATTTTTGTACAGGAACAAGAAAAACAAGTGTCACATGGTCTCTTCTTCAACCATTCTGGAGTCAATAGAAAACTGATAATTTTGGTAGGAAAGGAAAACATATAAACTATGTTCCATTTTGGTTTTGTTCCATTTTATAAATGTATTTCAGCTAAGCTCATTAGGACAGGTAGTAACGACTCTACAGTCTGTGCTTTTTGCAGATTGAAGAACATTTGGAAAACCAGGAACATGTCAGAAATATACACAAATTCTATTGCAGTATATCGCTCTTTGTTTCAAAAGTTAAATCCTGTACGAGCTAAAAAAAAAATCATTTTACTAATCTAATAGGATGAAATTGTATCTTGCATTTACACAATATAGGTGTCTGTCAAAGTAGTAGTACATGCTTTGACAAAAAAGGACATATTAAAAATTTAATCAGAAAATTGGGGAAGAAGAGACACAAATTTAATGACTTATTTTCTGGCAATGTTAATAAACCACTTCTTTTTTATTTGATCTTACTTAAATCTTATTTCCTGTATAATTTTAATTATTTTTTTACTCAAGGCACTGTTCATACATCTAAATAATAGTGCATGTAAAATGGTAGAAAATTTATTTTAAGGATTAGAGTCCTTCTAATTAGGCCATCCAAAACAAATGGTCAGTTCCACTTGAATAGTTTGTATTTTTTTGCCATGCTATTGAGACCCTTGTCAATGTTTAAATCCAAAGCCAATTTCCTGTTGGTCAGTATTTACTTCTAGAATTCCAAACCCTCATGCAGAAAAAGAAATTGAACATGCTGCTACCTGAGGTGGGCAATTAAACCTCTGACTCATGCTAGGCACTGCTATGGCCATGGCTGAAGTGAATTTTTACACTATACTCTGTATTCTGAACACAGCTCTCAGAAGCAGGCCTGCGAGAGCACAAAGGATTGTTCATTTTAGTATCCTACTGGGACCTGAGGTATTTAATTCTGCTAATCATAGAGGCATTTCATTCTAGCAAGGCTGAAACCTTCTAAACAGTAGAAGTGCTGAAATCGTAGTTCTGTGCTCAAAATTCTGTCACCTCCAGACTTTATTTGCTTTTAGGATTAGGTGGCAACTCAGAGATTTTAAATTTATGTCGTCTAATTAGAGTGCTATTTAGGTATTTAAGGCTATTTAGTTAATAGGGGCTAATGAAAGTAGAAAGGATGCAGGGAGAAGAAATGAAGGATTATAAGCTTTGTGAAATAAAAGCTTAAATGTATTTCTGAGCTTCACGATGTGACTATCCCTAAGGAAGAAGTGCTTACATAAAGTGCATACATCAAAGGACTGTGTATATGCTAGAATGCATTTCCCATCTCAAAAATGCCACTGGAATGTGAACCACTATGTTTTCTTCCCATTCTTTCTTTCCCCAATTCGTCTGTCACTTCCTTCTACTTCCACATCTATTTTATCCTTCCTTTTTCTGTCCAACCTGTTTATGTTTCATTTAATGTTCTGTGACTGGAAAATGAAGGCCAGAGATCTTGCTTATAGGAGTGTGCTGTTCTGAAAATAACATCAACACTTTAGCAGTTAGAACCATGGCAATCCTTGCCTTACGTATAGACAGTTTACAACCAACAAATCTGATTGGAATTAACAGAAGACGATAAATAGCTCATCTTGAGTTTAGAAAAGGTTTTATTTCTTTTTGTCTAAATCTTTGTAAAACGCAAAATGATAGGCAGGCTTACAGTACTGGAGCTTCAATTCACTGGTCTCTTTTAAGGTTTGTGAAATGAAAACTTGTGCAAGTGTAGAAAGGAACAAAGTGAAAGTGGTTATTATTTCATGAACAGCTGCATGCATTAGAAAGTTTCACTGATTTCTGATTTCTGGGAAATTTGGAAGAATAAGCTCAAGGACACAAAATTAATAAAGTTCCCAGCAAACAAGCAATATATGGCATCAATCATGAGCATTCTGATGCAGCAGAAAAACCAATCTAAAAATCACAGGAAAAGAATAACTGTCAGAACTTTTGTACAGGGCATAGTCATTTAATCTCAGACCTTGCAACCAGGAGCATTTTAGGATCCATGTCTTGAACAGTAAGAGATTATTATCTTGCAAATGATTTTGATAGGGAGCCGCAAATATCTGAATCATCACAACAATCCACCAGAGAATAAATTGTTTCTAGACAAAAGTCAGCCCTTCTGCTGTTGTGACAGTTATCTCTGTGCCTTTTTGGGAGAACAGCTCAGAGCATCTTTGCTTGGCCAGTGAAAGAGAGAAACCGAGTTTTCTATGCACTTGATGACTGTAGGCAAGGTTGTCCAGTCACCAAAGACTTGGTGAAAGAGTAAATTACAGGGTTTAGTGCTTATTGACTCTAGTGAGTAAAAGTTATCATACAGGATGATGATAATTTCTTGCACTAGATATGAGCCTGACACTGACCAGCAAAGGCTATTTTTATACTAGTGAGTTGGAAACACCTCATTTTGTAGCAAAGTGCAAGTCACCCATGGCCTGTTCTTCCGTATGAATGAGCTAAACTGTTCCCTTGAATGAGAAGTTACCAACTATATTTTATCTTACCAAACCCTACACATCAAGTGACTATACACAGAGGCAGGTGCAGCCTGCCCGGCCCAGCCCAGCAGTGTGAATTTCAGTGACACTGCAGCAGAAGACACGACATCAATCATCAGCAGCAAGAGGTAGTTGCAATTCTGTGCTATGGGTAAAAGGCCGTCCTTTCTTAGTAGTTATGTGTGGCATGTGAACACCTAGTCAAAGAACTCCCTGGTCATTGCAGAGGTTTGGACTAGATAGCCATTTAAAGGTCTATTCCAGCTCAAATTATTCTAGAGGTCTGTTTTTTATAAGAGGTTATTCAGCTGCAAGACGTGCATGGTAGAGTCAGACCAGGGGCTCATGTTGTGAAATAAAAGGGTCTTGTGCTGTGGTTTGCTCTTGCAAAATGCAAAATGATGTAAACACTGTGACACTGTGAATATATTCCCAGAATATACTGAAATGAGAAGGTTGATCTACACATCTAAATCAGGCTCTACTTATCGGTAACATTTGCTGTATTAACTCTGATAAAGTTCATGCTTCTTTGCTCTGTAAGCGCAATATTGTTAAGTTACAACCAACATAATTTCATGATAATTGCGATTCCATTCCAATGTAATTATTAAAAAACAATGATTTTGAGGAGTTTCGCTAGCAAATAAAATTCCTTCTGGCTTTATAACTTATGAAAAATCAATCACATTCGCTTGACAAAACATAAAAAACCTACGAATACTTGATTCACTAGAAAGAAATGGGAATCAGAAATTCAATCAAGTTTATTACCATGGAAGTAAAAAACCAAAAAATTCTTTACAAACAAAAAGGACAATGAAATCCAGCACCCAAGTGATTTAGTTGGGCAATCTTAATTGCAATACGTTAGTCTTAATTGTGGTTTCTGACTCTGTTGTCCTACCTGAGACCCCCCAAACAGTCAAGAATTTCACAGTGATGAAATAAATTAAAAATACCCCAGCTACACAGAGGCTCCTCTTGACATAAACGGTTCATAATGAAAATATGGATCAACAAAGGAAACACACTGATGTAGTATGTCTGAAAGCTTATTGATTCTGCAGTACATTAGTTCTTTTCACCAAAGAATTATTGTCAAAGAATGA
Organism: Callaeas wilsoni; assembly: GCA_013398955.1. NCBI lineage: Eukaryota > Metazoa > Chordata > Aves > Passeriformes > Callaeidae > Callaeas > Callaeas wilsoni. The sequence goes on from VWPU01019744.1 coordinate 15,530, forward strand.
GTCACAGGAAAAAAATATAAGATTCATTTTTCACTGTTCTCATTTACAAGATTTTTTAAAAGTGATTAATGTATTTTTGATTTATTGTATTTTAATTTAACACACTTAAGTCCAAAGCATGGGATCTGTCTCAGAGAATATTACATATTAACAGATCCTAGTGGTATTGGGTAAAGAAAATTCAGCAGAATATTTATATACACATATACCTATATCTATAAATACATATACATATGCATAAAATACAGGAGGATAATAAAAACATATAATTGTAAATAATGGTTGATCTAATACAGGCAAAGAAGGTTCTTTTTGGAAAGCAGATAATGAAAGACTTGTCTAGAACAGAAAGTAGCAGATACAACTACAGATTGTCACTAAGAGAAAAACACAGCAGCTGTTTATATCTGCTTAGTTTATATGTTTTTCAGTTTAGTTGTTGTTCTTTGTTATTAAACACACTTAAGTCTGATTGTGTGAAGCTGCTCTTAACTGCCCTTTCCAAAGATTTAGGGAAAACTGCTAGGATTCATACCTTCACTGACATTTTATCATGGAAAAAAATCTCATGTTGAACTGGGATTAGGAATTCTATGTAATAGAAATAATGTGAGTGAAGAAGAAGAAAAAAATTGTTGTCTTAGTAAAAGTGTAAATGCAAAAAAAGTGGTATGTCAATAACTACCCCAAGGACTCAAGAGTTCTCCTCAAAATCTTAGTTTATTCCAGAGATCCATCATGGTGATCAGCATTGACTGAAGATACTTCTTCCTCTATTGATTTCTGTGATAATAGCTCTTCAATAAGTCTCAGAAAGCTGAAGTGGAAAGATCCTCTAATATGTCTGCCATACAGTAAATTGTCTGAATGTTTGCTGAAGAATCACAGGGCTCAGGTTTTTAAATTCTCCATATAACTTGTCTCATTTAAGACTCAAAAGGGAAAAAAAATGATTGTATTGGGTCTGATCAGC
>VWPU01019747.1:0-41277 GCA_013398955.1 Callaeas wilsoni
GTGACACATATTAACACTCCGTAATTTTAGTGCATTTATCACTGGCGATCCTGAACGTGCTCTTCTGCTGCTTCAATAAACCTCATTATTGTAAATCTGGATTGTGCACAGTGTTTTTTGAGCATAACCAGACCTATACTGCTGGACTGGTACACTGCACCTGTGCTTCAAATTCTTGAACTCAACCAGACTTACAGTGCTAAATTTACTACAGTCAGAAATTAAAACCAGCCACACCCAGACCATCTGATCTTTGAGGATGAGCTAAGGGGCAAGGTTTATTTTCTGCTAAATTTCCATACCTTTGAGGAAACAAAAGGCACTACAATTTGTTTATTGAGTAGAATTATACATTGGCTGCGCATAAGCTACTATATTAAATCTTCCATTACGTACATGTTGCAAGATTTATTACAAGAATGAGCTCCTGCAGGAGCAAGACTGCTCTAAGTGTTTTAAGGGCAGGCCAATAAAAGATTCACTTTCATCTCCCATCACACTGATCCCTCTGAAATAGCCAGCCCTCTGTCTTAGAAGAGCATCTGGCTTTACCCAGAAGAAGGGTGTACACCCACAAGATGTTGCTGGTAGGAGGTTCTGAGTATTGGCAATAATTTGTTGTCACTTGAACCTTCAGCTTTCACCAAGTCACTTCCACTTATGTCACTTGCTTCTCTCTTTAGCTGTATGGCAAGCAGGTGACCTGAGGGCAGGTACCTTTCAAGACACTGCAGATTTTTTCCACTGTACTTTGTATTTTGCAAGGGATAAAACCAAAAAATATCCTCATCAGATATTTGGAAAATGAGATCAGAGGCACCTTCAGCTGAGTGGTGTGATTGACACACCTCAAGGATGGGATACCATCCAGAGGGAACTGGACAAGATCAAGAAGTGGGTCCATGGGAACCATATTAGATCTAACAAGACCAAGTGCAAGGTGCTGCACCTGCACCAAGGCAATCCTTTATATCAACACAGGCTGAAGGAGGAACAGACCAAAAGCAGCCCTGGGGAGAAGGACTTGGGGGTGCTGGTGGATGAGAGGCTGGACATGACCCAGCCATGGGCACTCACAGCCCAGAAAGCCAAACGTGTCCTGGGCTGCATCCAAAGCAGCGTGGGCAGCAGGGCCAGGGAGGGGATTCTGCCCCTCTGCTCTGCTCTGGTGAGACCCCACCTGGAACGCTGCATCCAGCTCTGGGGCTCTCTGCATAGGAAGGACACGGACCTGTTGGAGAGAGCCCAGAGGAGGCCAGATCCCGAAGTTCAGAGAGGTGGAACACCTGTCCAACTATGCTTATAAGCGTGGAGAAGAGAAGGTTCAGAGTAACCTTCTTTCAGCCTTCCACTACCTCAAGACAGGGTACAAGAAAGCCAAAGAGGAAATTTCACAAGGAAATGGAGTGATAACTGGCTGCAGCCTTAATACCAGCACTGGGTATAAAAAAACCCTTTTTTTCACCTTATGACACATGGGTGATGATGCTGAAAGATGAATACCTGCATTAGGCATTTTCTTGCCAACAATTTTCATTCTAATTAAAACAGCCGTTCTTGAAAAAACCTCTATCATCGTATTATTAAGAACAATATTAGCATTATATTGACAAACTTTTTTAAAGCAGTGAACCTTAGCCTGGCCATATGTTCTCAGTTTCAATAAGTGAAATTCTTTAGTGATGCATGCAGCACAATGGGCCTTTTTAGAAGACCTTGTGATTATTGAAAAGATCATCCCTATAATTTGCTTTCTCTTTACTAGTAATAGAAAAGGGTCAATACTCTTCGGTACTCCAGCTGTTTGAGAAGAAACACAACAGACTTTTTTGCTAACATTTCTAAAGTCAGTGTGACAAAGGGAAAAAACTCTCTCAAGGTATAACTGCCTTTTAATCAAAATCAGTGCAATTTTGGAACATAATATTAATAACACTAGAGGATAAAAGTACTTTGTCTAAAAACTCAGGATGGATTTGCAGTCTGTATTCTTATGAATATGACAAACATAAAAAATAATGTTATGCTGTTAAATGCTATTAAAAAAAGGATTCTTGCTGACTTGGTTAAATAAGTCAGACAATGAAATTAGCAAATGAAGGAAAGGACAGCTATATATTTGTGTGTCCAAAGAACAGCAACAAAGCTGGTGGGGAGTCTGGAGCACTTACGAGTCTTATGATGAGTGGCTGAGGGAGCTGGGGTTGTTTAACCTGGAGAAAATAAGACTCGAGGGAGTCCTTATTGCTATCTACAACTACCTGAAAGGAGATTGCTGTAAGGTGGGGGCCAGTCTCTTCTCCCAAGTAACAATGGATGAGATGAGATGAGATGAGATGAAATGACTCAAGTTGCACCAGGGAAGGTTTAAATTGGATATTTTCAAAAATGCCTTTACCAAAATAGTTATCAAGCTGTGCAACAGACTGCCAGGGAAGCATTGGAATCACCATCCCTGCAGGTAACTAAAAGACACGCAGATGTTGCACCTAGGGACACAGTTAAGGGTGAACTTGGCAGTGTTAGGTTAATGGTTGAACTCTATGGTCTTAAGGGTCTTTTGCAACCTAAATGATACTATGAATCCATGATACACTTTATATAAAAGAGTCGTGGCAAGCTTCAAACTTCCTTGTGCACAAATTGTAAACAAGCAGAGTTTGCAAATTATTCACATTTTTGAAGAAATTAACTCCATGAAAAACATGAATGTGACCATTATAATAATTCAGATACATTTTTCAAACAGAAAATTTAGTCATAAAGTGAAACTTGTTTGCACAGGATAGAAAAGACAGTCAACATTGGAATGATTTTTCTTGGTATTAGAATTGCATTAAGTGGTAATGGCTTCGTATTAAATATGAGTTTGTATAAAAATGAAGAGCTGAATTTACAAAAGTTTGAGGACCTTTGAGTGTGAAAGATCGGCTTATCCCAAATAATAAAAATTCAGCAGTTGCCTGAAGCTGAGATCCTGATCAAAATATTTCAAAGTTCAAAGGGATTCTGTCCTTAGGGTTTTTTTTCAGAACCTCTCACATATTAAGGACACTCTTTAGCTTAATTAGAGTTGATATAAAAATCCAAGCAAAGTATTTCTTACATTTTTTTTCCTATTCTCAACCTCTCCAACTCATGATGCAAAACATCAGTAAAAAAATGGCATTAAGGAAAATATTCTAAGTCTTTACAGGAAGTAATTTGTTCGAGGGTTACAAGATTGACTCTTAAACTAAATGAGACTTCTCGTCATCCAAGCCCTTTGTCTGTGACTTGAACCCATTATCAAATTCTGCATCAACAAGTACAACTTAAATTATGCTGAAGTATGCATAGCTGGACATTTTTACTTTCCTTTTCTCTCACTAGCGTAAACCAGAGGTTAGTCAGATGAAGTCGGGTTAAGTTAAATCACTGAGCACAAATATAAGTTGAAAACCAGGCCACTGGTATTTGAAGACAGATAAAGTCACATAGCATCAATTTTTTTTTACTGAAACCAGTGTTCCTGCAGGGCCAAATGACCAAGAATCTCATTAATTCCCAAGAAAGAGAAGTTAGTTACCATGGTAACACAGTTAGCACTGGCTTTTTTACTTGAAGAACTTAATTTTTTCAAAACTATTATAAATATCTCTGCAAATGAAACAAGAGGACTGGCAAAAGTGGGGTCAAATCTGAAAGCATCAGAGACCAAGACTTTAAGCAGAATAAAATTAAGATATTGCAAGATAATATGACTGGTTTACAGAAAAGGTAGAAAATCCTGGAATACTATTGGAGAAGTAATACATGAGCCAGCAAACAGAAATTGCGTACAAGATGTTATATCTGATCAAATGTGTCAATGGAGAGTGAGGGGATAGGCTCATTCAGGGCAAAATAAACTCCATTTTTAACCCAAGAGAGAACTGGAGAATGTGCCTGTGAGAAAGCCACAATTTCATTTCATATTTCTCATGTGACAGAAACCTTCTTATGCATGGTACAATGTGTGTTTAAGATCTCTAAATGCATTTCTCTGGGAGCAGTGCTCTGTGCAAAGCAAAGAACAGCTGCACTGTAAGGGGATTAAGATCTGGCTTAATATTTTGCCCACAACTGAGATGAATTCCTTAGTGGATTAAAAGTTAACCTAAAAGTTCCTCTCTTGTATTTTATGTTACACTTTAGGATAAGGAAAATTAATCCAACTGAAAAGTGAGGTAGGACACTACGAAATCCAGAAGAACAGGGTGCTGTCTGAGCACTGTATAAGTGATGGTGTGTCCTCATTTCATTTTTCTTTCTCATGTTTTATTTTTTGAATAACACTAGATTATTCTCACATTTACCCCGGTGAATTACACCCTTCTGCAATTGAATAAAAATTAATTTAGGCTGGTACAATGCTAGGCAAAAGCTCAGGCATCTGGTTTTATGGACAGATGAGAGGCTTTTCTACCTTCTCCATCGTCAGGACCAGTCAGTGAAGTGAGCCTGTATGACATGATAAGGTCATTTCAATGCTCAGCTGCAGTCTTTGCCTCTGCGGTGTTTCTGGTAATGCTTAGACTTTGTCATGCACTCAGAATAGGATGAGAAACAAAAAGGAAATAAACACATTATTAAAAGCTAAAATTAATGCATTTGTGAGGGTAAATCCATCTAAACCTCCACAACATTTTAAAGTTTGAATATGACTTGTACAACTAAAATGCTGTGCAATTAGCAGCAACAGTATTGAAAAGGGACCTTCATTTTTTCACATTTTCTGTAGCAGTTTTTTGCACAAACAATCCAGGACACTTTAAACAAGAAAAGGTACAAACTGAACTTGCAAATAAAGAAATGTGAGGAAGGTATAGATTGGCCTGGAATTTTTCTTTCAGTGGCAATTAAGTTGGAGAAATACGCACAAAGATGTTTTGATAATGTGAATAAATGATGGGTTTTACACTTTGTGAATTAAAAAGAAATATAACTTAAATGAAGATAAGTAAATAAAACCGTGAAAGTAAGAGAGCCATTAAAAATGTATTTGAGAAACATGCTCAGCAAAAAAATTTTTCATCAATAACTTGATAAGCTTGACCACAAGGAGAAGTTAGTCCATTTCATTGGTTAATTAAGTCTAAGAAAAGAATATAGATACTTGGTATAAGCAAATTCCATGTGAAAGCCTAGCTGGTTCATAAATGTCTCAGGAAAAAAAAAAAAGTAGACGTAGATTCTCTACAGTTTTCTGTTCAAAAGCATGCTCCAAATCCCACAGAGACCATCAAGGCCTTCCTGTGATTCTCTTCTCTTTGTATTGCTTCCTGTAGATATCTTCCTGCCTTCTTATCTGGCTCTATGTGGAATGCATAGAAAAACAAGAAAATTAAACTCCATTTAAATTAGTTGATCACATGATGCTAATGATGACAATTTGCCCAAGTATACCTGTCCTACTGTCTGTTTCTCTTTTTATGCCACAGTTTAATAGTTTTGACTCAGAAATTACCTTTTTGGCTGATATTGAAATGTCTTGTTTGTCTTCCTGCTCAAATGACAATATTTGGGAAGAGGTATGTACTACCTTGTGAATTCAAATAGAATTTTAAAATGGTCAACATTTTAGTTGCAATTGTTCCCAAGGTGATTTAAATAATGGGAAAGGCAGAACTCAAATTTCATAAAATGCATGGTTAAACTAGGTAATCAGCTCTTGCAAGGCATATAAAGCCTGCTACTCCAGGAATAAAACATTTTCTAATCTCCAAAGAATATTGTTCCCCTATTAATTTTACATGTCATTGCATGAAAAGGTGAGCTAAATAATACAATTCTTGTAAGATATAAAATAAATCACTGCTTGCCAACATACATAATGCAGATACTGAGGACCATGCCATTATTATTTTTCTACCACCACTTTAATGCTGCAGAGAAAAGCACTGAGCATATACCCAGAAGTCAGGAAGTTCCCACAGAAATTCTTTGTGTTCAAGTTTAGTAATTCTCCACTCCTTCTTGCACATCCATTAAAGTAATTCCTAAATACTTGACTTCTTGCTCTTCTTGAAAAAACCAACATAATTTTTGCTCAGCCTGAGAAATCCTAGTACAATATGTACATGAAATAACATGAGATGCTGCAGTTCTCCAGAGGTGCCATATCAAAGCCATGAACAATATTTTTACGCATACTGAACCCTGGAAGAGGCAAAAGCCTCTTGCTCAGTCACTTATGAGATTGTTGAAAGGGACTACAATGAAAATCATACAGTTTATATTTATGGCATATTTCATCAGGGAAGAAAAAATAAAAGAGAGTCCTCTTCAAAATTTTAGCAGGAAACTAATTGTAATTTTATGCCTTGTTTTTGGTAACCATAAGATGGATCATTAGCTGATGTAAATTACTTTCACTATTCGTAATAAGCTTTCTTGAAAATATAAAGCTTAGAGATAAACTTGCCAATTTCGCTAAAAATTCTCCAAGAAAGGAAGTATATACTGTATACACACAGAAACTTAAGTGACTTTTTATCATCTATATGCTGAGGAATACTCCCACAGGAATAGAGAGGCTTGTACAAAATTTACCACCACTGAGCAGGAAGCACAGTGGTACTCAGACAGTAGGCTCGACAAGCCAAGACTTCAGGCTAAAAAATAGGCAAAATATTGTAAAGTGCTGGTAGCTAAATACAGAAAAAGTGCCATGTTTCACTTTGCATGTAGAGAGTAAGAAAGATAAACAAACACCTAGTAGAGAAACCAACATTTTTACACAGTCGCTGAGCTCTATGAGGAAGAAGAGTGCCAGTAAAATGGAATGAGTTGTTGTCATGTGAAAAGGGGAGGTTTCCTTTACCCTTAGTATTTAATTTGTCTGTTAGCACCTCAGGAAAGCTGAACTTCTGGTGCCCAACCAGTCTCTCAGCATCCTGTTAGGGGGACTCTTCACTGAGCAGTCCTGTTGGATCAGGGAGTAGTTCAACTGACTCAGGGATAACACACCAAGAGCATAAGGGAGACCCCTCAGTGGGTCTTCTCACTTTATGAACACTCTGTGGGTTTTCCTCTTTATTTGGGTATGTCACTTGCTGCTATGAATGACTCACACCAACAGTTTACAGAATAACACACTTTATTAATAGAATATTGTGACAGGTTAAGGTTCAAGGATTGACTGACTGCAAAAATATATTCAAAGCAATATACAGACAAGCTCTGATCCCCAGTGAAGGTATTCAGCACACACACAGTGTGATTCTCACCCAATAAGCATCTCTTTGGGAGAGAAGATAGGTTCAGTTTGATTCTATTAGTTACAATGGACTCTTTCCTAACTTTCCTCCCATTCTCAACTTACTTTAATACTGTTTCTTTATGTTTAGGTGGAGCTCTAGTCATGCATACCTTTGCTACTGATTGGTGTAAAGTTCTCTCACTTCATTCTTAAAGAGACAGTCAAAAAAAATACAGAGCACGTGCCCAGTGAGGGACGGTCATACCTTGGAAGTGGGTACCGTTGTGATGGTGTTGGCTCAGCAGCAGGACGTCTTCTCCTATCTCCCCTTGTTGTGCAGTTTCTCAACCACAAATTGCGATCAAGGTCCCCTCCTTACAAGGAATACAATGGAGCCTGGCCGCGGTGTCTCCACGCCACTCCACCCTCCGTTCCACCCCCTTTAGCAGGTGCTATGGTCACGGATTGTGGGTGCAGGGAATCATCATGGAATTGATTTCAAGCATGCCAGCCACATTCCATCCAGAGAGCAGCAATTGTATTTTACACCGTAATTTTCATAGTGTTATAGCCTCTTTTAGGATGTGAATATAACTTCTCAGTTTCCTTTGATTTTACCTCCAGTCATCTTTCTACAGATGTCAACAAAGAATGGCAATTAAAAGATCAGAAAGTGTATTTTTACATGAAGGGAAAAAAAATGGAAACCAAGAAAATATGGTATTCCTTTCTTTTGCTTTATTCTCACCTTATCCCATCATCAGTCTTGCCCTTTTTCTCCTGTATCTTCATCAACTTTCCACTGTCTCCCCTTCGAGGAGCTTCTCTAATTTTCACTCTGATTTAGATCTAGCTATAAAGGCAGGTTTGTAGCATATGCATGTACATGTGCATAAAATCTTTTGGGTTTTCTGTTCCCCCCACAGCAAATATTTAATTCACTAAAGAAATCCACAAAACTAATTTTACTTTCATTTGATGTACAATTTTATTTCAAATTCAGTTACAGTACTGTGTCATACAGATTCATGTACATTCTCCTAAAAGACTCTCTTGAGGCTTCAATGCCTTTCTGATGTGTTGTGCATTTACATGTATAACTTTCTTCACCTACATGTTTACGTAGTCAGTAATTTATTACAATTAATCACATTTTTAAAAATTGATCGCACTGTTGGAAGAGCAATGAAAACAATGTGGAATTGTTCCGATATTTGGAATCTAAACCTGCATAGCTCAGATACATAAATAATTATATGAGTTCAATAGAACTGTTCATGTAACTGGTCCAGTGAATCTGAGAGCACTTACAGTCTCTGTGAAGTGTAAGTGAGCTGTTACTGGCATGAAAGGGCAGAGCATTTGCTTCAGCAGAAATGCCAGGAGTTTGTTTTGTAGGCTGCAGTCACTTCTCCCTTTTTTTGCAGTTTTGGGGGGGTTTTTGACCATGCTTCATTACAAAATGAAGCATAATCACAGCAGTATTTTTAACAAGACACTTTGTACATGCAAGGCAAGTGACTAGAATTGTCACTCTCACAAATGCAAGGGTGATTACTGAACTGCTTCCATGCTTAGGCAGCCCAGGCTTATTCAGCCAAAAAAAATTCATTGTTTTGCATTTGTAGCTCTGTTTGTTCTTACAAACCATCTGAAAATCAAAATGAACACTTGGATTCCTTAATCATCTCCTCAAAAATCCTAGTTTCCAGTTCCAATAAGTTGTTTGTCAGCATTAGATGCTGGGACTGGTGTCCAATAGTTATCATGATGTATTTTCAATTTTTTTAATGTATCTCTTCTTCCCACTTTTCATGAATTTATTGTGCATAGACTGATCTATATGTAAACATTGCTTGGGGATTGTTATTCTATTCAAAATATGGAATGGAGTACAAATTTTTGTTCTTCCTTGGATATCTTTGCAAAACGTATTCTGCATTAAGAATTATACAGTTATAAAATTTAAACGTTGAAGACATTGAGAATGAAAACTATCCTGCAATCAAGCAGATGTACAAAAGCTTTGGTACTTATTTCCTTTCCCAAACAAAGGAGTCCATCAGCAATATTCAGTGTTACAGTGGCACAAGAGGACCAGATTAAGTTTCAGCAAAATCTCACTGCAAAATGCATGAGCTGAAGGCTGTAAATTAAGTCAAAGGGAGGCAGGAGATCACCCTATTTGTACTCCCACTTGGGTCGCAAAACAGGCTGTTCTACCAAAGGTTTGGATAGATTACAAAAAGCCTGCTGCCTTAAGGACACTTTGCCATTGCACTGTTAGTTCCACCCACAGTATCACCTCCTTATTTAAAAAGATAGTGGGTTTGTCTTTCATCGTGCAATCTTTTAAAGCAGACATTTTTATTTCAAGTCTTTAAAGGAAAATATTCCATCTTCCTTTAACTTTTTCACCCCTAAAACTCACTTTAGGATGGCTGAAGTAACTGCTGTTATCCGTCTCATTTCCCAGGCTCCTCAAAGTCACCCTCAGCTCTATCATTCCAATGAAATTTTCTCAGAAAATTCACACTTCATTTTAAGGACAAGATCACTTAATCAATGTTAAGTACTACATTTTCCACAGACCAAAGAGAGAGAGATCAGACTGACACTCTCAGATCATTTTTACTATGTCTGAAGTCTGGAAAATCAAGTTCCGCTGCACAAGCCAAATTTAGGACATTTAAGAAAGCACAATATGGTTGATTTCAGCAGGTATATTACCAGGCTTAGGTTTGTAGCGCTCAGTTCTTTGCTTTTACGTATCTTATTTTAAAAACAAGGATTATTATTTTTTCAGTGAATTATTTACCTCTTTTGTAACTAATACCTAATTTCAAATCTTATATTGACTGTAGCACAAAGAGAAAAGGGAAAGACATCTTCTCCCAGTGTGGAATCTTCTCAAAGAGGTTGCTAAAAATCAATGAGTTCTGTTCTTCAGAAAATATATTCTGAACTCTTCCTACACCCAGGGCCCATGTTATCCTAGATCAGAGTTCAAAGTTTTCTCCAAGTTAGAGTCAGCTGCAGACATAAACTGGGGGGAGCATATCACTCAGTATTTTTTGAAAGATTTTGAAGATCCCTGTCTGGTGAATGTAAAAGAACAATGAAATGCTGCCGCAATGGTCACAGCAGAACTCTTGACTGTATATAAAGAAGTTGTTGGGTAGGGGAAGCACGTCACAATTTTTTGTTCCATCTGCAACATTTTCACAGGCCTTTCAAGAGAAGTTATTGTAACTGAGACAAGTATCTAAAAATCTCTTCACATAAGCGTAAACTGCAACAAATTTTAAAAGATGAGGAGAGGGAGGTGAACAGTCAATGGACCATGCAAGATCTGCTCTCTGTAACAAGCAGTTCAACAAGAACATTGCCATATTGAGCTGATGAATCTGACAGCAGCATTTGTCTTAGCAAACATTCCTCTTAATACCCTGGATCATCCAGCCATGAAAAAGCACACACAGACTATAATTTAAAGAATGTTGGCCTAATCTGTGTGGCTCACTAGCTGAGAAAAATTCAGCCTGCCTGTCCTTTCTGAAGCAGAAAATAAAGGAAGAAAAAAATAAAGATAGAGCTTCTGTGTCCTGCAATCAGAAGATTACTAAGGTAGGAGACTGAGACCCTGTGCTTTGAACACTGCTCTGTTAGAAGCATGACAGCAGCTTGAGAATGTGCTCACTGAAACCCACTACGACAGACAGTGTGGTCTTTGAAACCAGTAACTTCGGGAAGTCCCATAACTAGAGGATTGGTAGACAGATCTATATTAGGAATACACAGAAAAGGCAAAGCATCGATAGTTTACTATCACATGAAAAACTATCCTGCACCTTTCTAAGAACATAATAAGGCTTTTTTACAACTTTCCGGGGAAAAAAATATCCACTGTTAGAGATGCTTCTGAGGGGAAAAAAATCACAGGAATAGTTAGACTAGTAAATCAGATCTCCATCAGATCTCTAGCAGTTCATAAATACCATCAGCAATACTTTGCTCCCCCACAAGGAAAGCACATAATTTATTACAATGCCAAGGACAGCAATTGTGCCAATAACAAAGCCTAAAATTATCTCCAGATCACTTGTCCTACAATCTTCTGCTAGACTCTAAAGTTATTCATTTACTAGTGCCTATAATTGCCAAAGATATTGTCTTTGGAAGTTTTTTTGCCAGAGTCATCTTTTGAAATTATTTTTCTTTTGCCAAAGTAGAAATTTAAAGACAATAAAAGTATGAGAATAAAACAAATACACAAAAAATTATATTCTGGACTGTATAACAGAATTCTCAAGCAATAGTTTATGCTTCCTCATTTACACATTATATTAAGGTTTGGTGAGTTAAAATGTATTGCAACCTAGATCCCTGCAGTGCAGAGCTGAATAAAACACTACATTCATTTGGCAAGCAGACACTAGGAGGAGGGCCTCACCATATTTCATAATTCATTGTATGTCTGAATATTTTGAGTAGCCAATGTTTTATTACAGCATAAATCAGTAACTCTTCTTGTGACAAGATCCTTGGCTTAAAATCATATCAGAGCAAGTAGATAAGAAAGCCCAAGGAAAGGTAACCAAGATCTTTTTTTTTTTCTGTTTTTTTGGTAGACCAAAGGTTTGGGTTTTTTTCATTTTCCTTCTCATGTGTTAGAAATGGAACTAGGAACTTGGAAAACCAGCTGGAACTCTGCAGACCCAATACAGTTCTGGCTCCACTTAACAGCTGGCCTTAGCACTTTCGTCAGTATCAGTACACCACATGTCTGTATCTGTGAATAATATCTCTGAAGAATATTCATTAAAAATATATTTTGCAAATATATTTTGACAAAATGAAAGAACCATTAAGAAGCACATGTGATGACAATTATAAATAGAGTGAACCGAACTGCAGCTTTAATGGAAATAAATTAATTTGTGGCTGGATTTGACATTCTACAGTTTTGAGACATGAAAGTCAGCCATAACTTGCAATCTTTGACATGTTTAAATAAAGAAGTTAAACAAGCAGTGTCATTTCATTTACAGTCTCAAATAATTGAAGATGTATGTAATATTTATTATAAGTTTTTGAATCTTTAAAACAAGTCCATAATCTCTCCATTGATAACCAGACACAGAGAACTGTTCTGAAACAGGTGAGCACTAAGAGCAGGCAAGCTTTCCAATCCTCTCCCATTAGCAGGTGCCAAGATCCAGCATTCACCCCTGTCCAGCTCCTGCTGACTTGCTGAGCAGAGAGACTCATTTCATATTTGAGACACACCACAGGGGAAGGACTTTCTGGGCAAAATGATGCATTCTGAGGCACAGGTCAATATGTAGTTTAGAAGGGATGCAGGCTATATGGTTGTTGTTAAAGCCAAACTCATACAAAAAGAGAAGACATACATATATTAATCAGACACATTCTATATGAAACAGGATGATAGATCACTCTGATTTTCAGCTCAGCTCTGATTTCATTACATCATTTTTTATTGATTTTGGAACGGTGTGGCAGCTGTTTAAGGTTGATGGAGAGCAGAGATATTAATAGAAAGGCTTGTGTCTGGGTAGGCCTCTTTACATAATCCTGTAAATACCATCTATGCTGCAAAACACCCATCCCTTACATTACACACTCACTTCTGTTATATCACCATGTCAAACACTTCAGTATGCCCCAAAACTTCATGAAAAACATCCTACAGAAAGAAAAGCAAGCCAGCAAAAAACGTTCTGGACTCTCTATTTACTACACAAAGAGAGAACGAGACTACCTGAGAAACCAGAAAAGAAAGCATGAAAGGTCAATACACAGTGTTTAGTGATTTTTCTTGAATGATCCCTACAGCAACCAGCGACACTGCTGTGTACAAATGCAAAGCTCTGCACTTGTGTGTGTACTTCAAATACCCTGTCACTGTTACATCACAGCATATGATGAATTTCTGTTCAAGCAAGCATTATATTATTACCTGCTGTGCCAGCAATCACAGAGGTTGCACTTGCTACAAAGCCACAAGAAGGCTGGCACTGCTTGCCAGAATTCTTTCTTCCTAAGGATCCTGCCCTCTTGCTTTGGGCTCTGCAGGTATCAAGCAGGTAGGCGGATATGTCTGTTGCAGAACACTAGATCTGGCTACTCACAAGTGTGAAAATTTTCCTGAGCATCAAGGTCCATGCATCCAAAACTTGAAGAGGTTATTAAGATGTAATTTCCCAACTTCTCCTCTACACGGTGGCAGCCACCTGAGAATTGCAATGTCACTGCCCAGCAGGTGAAGTACAGATGAACAGCCCAAGGAGAAAAATACTGAGAAAAGAAGATCTCCTTATTAAACTTTGTTTCATAATTAACACTCAGTAAGTCTGAGCTAGCATCATGTGAAGAAGACAGTCAGCTTGAGCTGATATTTACTTCTGTAGCTAATTTGGTGGATAAGAAAGCAGATTCTTCTTTCTACTCTACTGCCATTTTTGCATCCAAGAGCAAAATTATCAGGTAGAATAGAGCTTTGTCTTTTTATGGCAAGGCGATGAAATACAGTTTCAGATAAATTAGATGAATAATAAAGAGTGACTTGCTGGTGCAAAAAGGCCATCAAACCTTATTAATGCTTTGCCTGAACTTCTTATTCTGAGGGTGGATCTTGGTGAGAAACACTAACTCTGAAACACAATCTGCCATTTGTTAATACCTGCTGGGCAGGATGTAGGGTTGCCATATTAATCATCAGGACTTCTTAAAAAAAAAAACAACAAACAATCAAACAAAAGTCCACAGCAAGCTGATGAAAGGATCTAAAGAGAGATCAAATTGAGTGTACTTTTAGGTGTTACAGTGGCTAAAAATATCCTGCTCAATTTCAGCATCTCATTCTAATCATTTGGCTTACTGATCTTAAAGGCCTTTTCTAACATACATTATTCTACGATTTTCTGCAAATTCAGATATCTTTAAATGATTACTATTTGTTAGCTCATTTTCTGTTCTCTCAAATTCCTATTTGTTGTGATTTTCTAGAAAACCTGCCCACAGGTCATAGGGGTAAATATCTCCCCTCGCTACAGCTGTAGGGAAACAAAGCACAGCTTATTTCTCAGCATTGAGGCAATACACTTCAGGGAAATTCAGCAGCTACATTATTCCTAAATCAATCTTGCTATTAACCCAAGACCTTTTCACTGCATACTGTATTGTACTAATCAACCCTTAAATTATATTCCACTCTGTTTCTCACCAAAAACATGTTAATAGGTGAAGGGACCTAGGCACAAAGGTGCCATAGCAAAACCACTGATGAGGATTGACTATTGACACCATCTACACAACATACAGCAGCTGCAGATTTGGCAGCCCACAGTATAGCTTGAAGTGGTTATTCACAGGAGTCAGTACATTAAGCAGGGACCGTATCAACTAGCTGTCATTTTAAAAAATTCTGTTTGGGAATAAAAACACCTTTTTTTCTTTATTTGTTTGAAGGAAAATTTTTCATGAAGTTCATCATTAGCAAGCCTCTTAATGGTATCTGCTGGTAGGTACTCATATCTTTTTTTCCTTGAAACACACAAGTCACTCCCTTATGGGATTGGCAGAGGAAGGTAAGCTCTTCTCCTTGTACCTTTTCATCTAATACAAATTACAGCACTTGGAAGAACTGTGTTTAGTCTGCAGGTAGTAAAGATATTTTAAATCATGCTGGATCAAAATTCAAAGCTCTGTGCTTGTAATGCATTGCAGAAACCTGCTTCAAGCAGAATATCTTGAAGTGCCATGTGACAGAACGGATGTTATTTTGAGGGTTAATAGGTATAATAAATGTTCAGAGGTCAACGACCATCTGGAAACTTTTATCCAAACTTTTAAAGCTTCTGGTATTAAAATAATATTTCATTTAGAGTAAGTTATATCTGATTATATGGGGGTTTTTTTAAACAAATATCTGAAATACATAAAGCTCCATTGATCATAAAATAATGAAGATTGACTTGAAAAAATTGAAGTGGGGTTTGCTTGTG
This sequence comes from Callaeas wilsoni, assembly GCA_013398955.1. NCBI lineage: Eukaryota > Metazoa > Chordata > Aves > Passeriformes > Callaeidae > Callaeas > Callaeas wilsoni. The sequence goes on from VWPU01019747.1 coordinate 15,253, forward strand.
TGTTTGTTTAGTTTTTTGGGTTTTTAAAAATGTGTAAATACATGTAATAAGAAATACCTTTATTTTTATTTCTCTCATTTAGGTCTTTTAAGTTAAGATTTTCATCTATTCCGAAGTTTGAACTTAAAATGCACTTCACATTGAACCATAAATAAATGTACCATAAAATTTAAAATAATTTTCTCATATATAGATACAATTACAATCCAGTCTTGAGATAAGATACTTGCTAACAAAGATGAGTTGAAATCCATTTTTCCTAGCCTATGAACAGCCTTTATAGGCCATTTTAACGTATGAGCCACTGTCATCTACACAAGAGGACACACACTCACTCAGGACTGAAGTAGGGCACAGAATATTTACAAAATATTAGCAAATCTCTACACTGAAAGCTATCATGTATACACGTAGAAATCATGAGTAGTAGAAATGATACCAAGTGCCCATATATTTTGTTTCTAGTGATGTCTTTTCTTTGGTCCTAAAATTAAAAGTCAGACATGGTTAAGGGATAAACGGGTTTTGTTTCAGTATTTAATAAGGATCCTTATGGTGCAACACTGCATCAAGGTGAAATATGCCGAAATGCACATACATGGTAGATAGCGTATACAATTTTATAGACTTTGCAAATTAGCATATCTAACAAAGACACCCCAATGAGAGGCTTGAATGAATAGTGCGGTATCCCCCTATCTCAAAGCATCCTTTTTTAGATGGGCTTAATCTTAGTTTACAGGATGTATTTTAGAGGAGACTTTGGTTTTTCAGGACAGCATAAGGCTTTCCAGCCTCCAGCTGTGAGGTCTTTAGGATGTTTAGCTTTCTGGCTTAACAGAATACCAGGGCTATGCTAAATTATCAGACTTAAGGAATTACAAGTATTCATGCTAAGGGTACTTAGAACATATAAAAGGTATATAAAAGAAAAGGCAAAAAATCGTCATGGCATCACTAGTAACAAAAAGAAAACACTGCCTGCCTTGCTTGTAGATACTCTTGAAAAAATTTACTTCGACCCTTAGAAATATATTGAAGCAACTTGGAACGGTTCAGAACAAAGCATTTCCTTCTTGAAACTTCTGACACTTCTGTTGTGACTGTCAAAGCCAAGCTGATAAAAAGAATTGTGAGTTATTTGGGATTATTTTGGACTCTTCAAATTTTGCTTTCAGTTCTGCTGTGTTTCAAAGTATAGCATGTTGTGTAAGTTACATAGAACTTTCCTGCAGTAGACTGCATTTATATCCTCAGACCAGAAAAGCTGTGATCCAATTCAGCAAAATATTTTCATTTCATTTTCCAAGGTTGCATTTCAATATCTTTTCCAATCCAGGATTGGGGAAAGAAACTAGAAATACTATTTTATCTACATATCTGTACCATGTATCATTTTCTTTGGAGATCAACAGAATGTTTTGTCAGCAAAACACGCAGTTCATCTGTTACACAGTCAAGAAGGAAAAATAAGTCAGTCTTGCTTCACAGTTCCAAAGTCTTTAAACCACAGATAATTGGCTTTACTTTCCCCATCATGTGTGTGAAAAAAATAGTTGCTTTACATGGCTTTGCCATCTCTTGTCTAAAAGCCCCAACTCATTCATTTTTCTTAAAATATCACTCCTGATACTTATCAATGACTGGAAGTCATTGACCCCCTTTAATAAATGATTAAACTAATACCATTCCTTTGGAAAAAATATGTACATATATATCCAGAGATATATCTATAATGTGTAATGACAGAGTCATGTGGAATTTGTAGAAAACTTCATTCAAAACATATACACATCTACATTCAGAGCTCTGCCAAACAGAAAAAAAGAAATCTCTTTTTATTCAAAATGAATGCCATGAAGAAGTTGGACTAGCTTTTTTAGTGTCAGGTAAATAAAGAGAAGAGAAAGCCCATAAGTAACAGGAATATTAAAAGAAAATAGTGCTACTAAAAGCCATGGAACTTCTATGAACTATGCTTACACATATTCACTGCATCATTTAAAAAGTTCATATTCACATCATGTGTTCTTACTTTAACCATAAAAAAAAACCACATGCGGGTGCTTAAGCAAAACATCACATGAACAGGTTTTCAGTAGTGTGTCCTCTACCAGTTGGTCAAGACAGGAACATATGCCCACCACCCATTTTTTCTAAGCTTCTTTTGAATTTCTTTCTGTAATTTCTGGTGTATAGTAAATAAAATGTGCTCATATCATAGCATGGTGCCTACTAACCTTCAATAGGGAAGTCTATCCTTCTAAACTGAAAATTGTGAAGGCCTGGCCTATGTGTTATCCATCTAATAATCCTTCAGTTCAAGTGGAAGATCAAAGGAAAAAATTGATAACAAATAAATGGAAATCCATATAGTTAAAATTAAAAATGACCAGAGGCTTAAGGTTAGTATCACTCCTAAACTAAAGCCTTTTCTAAAATCAGATCCTTAATCAGTTATAATAGCACTGTTTGTTCTAACACACCATCATTTCCCTTCTTTTAATTTTATATCTCTCCTTATGCAAGGCTTATAGTCACTAAAGTGAAAACATTCTCTTAACCAGAAGAAAAGAGATAGGAACACATGAAGAGAGGACACATTTAGCAGAACTGTAATCTGAGTGGGAGACTGCATTTAGCAAAGGTACCTTAATAAAGTACAACTGAACCCTGGTTTACATCAGCTTTCAAAAACAAAGATACCAAGATTAAGCATTAGGCGACAGCCTCAATGGGCAATAAGAAGTTGGCGGTTGTTTGAAAGCATTTTTCTGTTGCTCTTGTTGTTGTTTTTTATGGCAATGCTGAGGTTCAGGGGTAACAGTTTGTTTTACAATTGACTCTTCCTCAGCATGTATTCACCTTACAAAGCATGCCAGAAATCAAACCAGAAATCGAAATCAGGAACAGTAGTGTTTAATCATATCAAAACATGCTGAGGGATTGAAAGATCAAGGTCCTGGTGTGTTTTCACACGGCAATCACCATACTGTGTTAGACAACAACACAGCAGGACAGTAGCTATTACTTACCTTGATTGTTGTGAGCACGGACTTTACATTCAAGGATTGTTACTTGAATGGTAACGCTGATGTACTAAAACATTACTGTCACAGATGAAGGAGTATCATATGGATACAGATGTCATAGAATATCTTATTTCAAATTTGAACTCCATTGACCGTGAAAATCACCACCACAAAATGAATTCAATGAGGCATCAATGCAAGCCAACACCTCCACATCCACCCTACCTAGGTCATTTGCAGGAAGTAGGATTCATCTGCTACAGGCTGTCATCCAGTTTTGTGTAATCACCTTCTACAGAATGCCTAGGTGGGAAATTAAGAAATGGTTGCCACCACCTAAAAACATACAGATCTTGGAAACTTACAGATTTGTTGAGGGGAAGCCATCTTACCAGCTTTGACTTACCTGAAAGATCAACATGATCCAATCTACAAAGTTTTCATTTCTCCACGGTTCCGTAATTTATTGCAGTATCACTAAATATGGAACTTGCATTTCCAGTCATTAAGATAAATAAGTAAATTATGCTCTATTCTCTTAATTCTGTTTCAATTTATTAAGAAATGTTTCAGGACACATACATACATTACATATGCCTTCCAACAACAGAGGATTTTTTGTCTGTCTCTATTTCAAAATTGTTTCTCTTTTAACATGTCACATTCTCTCTGATTTTGATCAAGGATAGATTTGAAGGTAGTTTTTAATAATTTGAATAATACAATAGCTACCAAAACAAAACACAAAGATCTTTGAGGAACCAAACTGGTTTTGACCATATCAAGAGAAATCCCAAAAGCCTCACAAATAGCTATTTTCCTTTAAATTGTCAATCTTTCTTTAAAAATTTGCTACAAGCGATATTTACAATTTTTTAAAAAATCTTTCATAAACAAACCTGACACTTGGAAATAAAAACTTTGTTTTGCTTTAATGAAAACCTCAAGGCCCTTCCTTACACACAATATTTCTCTATGCTGCAAGGTAAATGAACTTAACATTTCTTTTGATTAAACTAGGTATTTGTTATCAGTAGTTTCTCTTTGTTTAAACTTCTATTTTATTGATTTTTAAATAAAAGGACTATACAATTCTTGATGCATGACAGCATGAAATTCCACAAGAGAACATTTCAAAAGGAATTCAACAATACACACCAGTTATGTCAAATAAAGTCATCCAGAAAGCAATGCCTGCGGGAAAAGTCCTCTACCACTGGGTAATAAAGACATCTGTCAAAACTTGTACTGTAATCAGGACTGGATGTATGTACATGCACAGAACAATAAACAAAAGCTCATAGACACCTAGGATGAAAGAAGAAAATATCATTTAAACAACTTTCTTAGGAATAAATTATTCAAAGAGGACAGAAGTGCTAACAAGCCCAAGAATAGAGATGTCATCCTACTTTGTGCAAGCCTCGCTCAGAGATGCATTTTTTTTATTCTCTCTGTACTAGAGAAGAAGGAAGGGACAAATCTGAAAAATCCTAGCTCATCCTGTCTTGTTTCTAAGCATCATTAATCTCCTTTGCCCTGCTAGGTGTCTTTCCTATTTTCCAGCTGCAGTGGCAGTTAGTATTTATCCTGTGCATACGAAAGCTGTAGATAACTAACCCTGGAAGGTTAGTTAACTACAGCTTTCACTGAGTCTCCCCTTGGTTACCTATGTTTAGAATACAGTTTCTCTACTTCTGATGGTCACCTAGATAGCCCGTGTTTCTGAAGATAAAGTATATTGACATAGGATCTTCTTTACATCTTTGCTCCTGAGGCTTACCACCCTTGACACTGGGCTTGCTTCTGCAAAACATTTTCCTTTTACCTGTCAAAAGTATTGTGTAGGATGTTACAAGAAAAATATGGCAAATATCCTACTGGATACACATAATGTTCTTCAGTTGTTGTGAGTGTCTGTTACTTTAGCTCTGGCTACTCCTAAACACATCATGCAAACATGATATTTCTTTCAGATACATTAAAATGAACTGTGCTCCTGGTACTCAAAGCTTTTCCTGTACTTCATTGTTTTTCTAAAGATTTTCCTGTCTGTGAATGAACTGTTTCCTCTCACAACCATCTCTTCTTATTTTCAACGCTTTTTGATGTATGTTTATAATTATACTCTTCTTATGCACTTCTCAGAAAATAACAATGATTTGACAGGCAGCTGAAATGCTTCCTGGTTCACTCAGGGTCATGTGATACATGATAAATACCATGTTTCACCCGCCTGCATGTAAATTACTGAAGGAAGTAAAATCATTCTTAACAGAGTATTAGACACCCGGTGAGTTTTATTTTCCTTAAACGTTTTCAAAGAGTTGTAAAAGATTCACGTTCTTTGCTAAGTTATTAATATTCAATTCAGACTTTTCGGTATTGTTATGTTCCTCTGTCTTCCTTATTCTGTACTGCAAGCCAGTGGCTTTTCTAGAAGAAATACATGCCCAGTATTAATAAGGATTATGTATAATCCATGTAAAATCACTTTTTTCCAACCAATTTTCACTCCTTACTTATAAATGGACCACTAAACTGTTAATTTCAGTTGATCTGTCTTCCTCACCTTCAAGGACCACTAATGCAACCAGAAGACAAATATAAGTGTATTTACTTGCATATAATCTCCAAGTCTACATCTTCATCCCAGAATTAAAGTCATTAAGAAAATTAAAGCCCTAGAGTGGACATTACATTTCTAGAAGTCTAATTATTAGAATTTTAACAATAATTGGTGGCAATTATTTTTTCCCTTGAACTTATCACTTTATTTTAAATCAAATATTGTAGTTACAACATCTTCCTAAGGAAAACAATTCAGTGCACGTTTCTTTAAACTGAATGTAAGGTCATGCTAAATGCCCAATCGTAAAGAAAGTAAACATAATATTTTTTCTTGGTAGCTTCAAAATACATAGCAACCATTAAATTAGTACATATGAGACAGCTCAGCTTACGACCTAGGATAAATTATGAAGTTTGATTCTTAGAATTTGGAGCTGTAACTCCCTTATTTGGGCATCCTGAAGAATAATCTTGTTTAGAGATGCTGAGCAATGCAGGATGAATTCAGTTGCCTCTGTGTCAGCTGTTGTACTTTGCCTCAGATTTGCTGTTCTATTTTTTCCCCTTTCTGCTCCGTAAAACACATCAAGTCTTAATTCATGGGCATCATAAATTCAAAACAGGTTTCTTTGATCGGATGGAAAACCTTAAGGAAACGTAACATACTATTTGTACTGAACATAAGGCCCTTTCTCTTCCATCACTTGTGGTAGCATATTTGTGGCCCTTTCTCTTTCATCATTTCTATGATTGATCAGATAGTTATGTGGATGCCAAGATCTGTAAGATTCAGATTCAGAAAATACATCTGGCATTTTGGCAGACTTCAGAAACATCATTCATAACAGTCTTGCACTTGCCTCTGACTGTGTCACCTGCTCAGGTTGTCCTTTCTCAGAGTTTGTAACATGATCCTTAACTACTTTTCCATATCACTTTGTACTCTTGAAGTGTGGGTTTATACCACCTGCATTCAAGTATTATGCTTCTTTGATATAAGTCAGTGTACAAAGATGTTTGACACATACTGAGTGGATGATCTCTGCCCCACACGATGGAATTTTCACTTGTCAAAGTATGTTCTCTTCTACACACCGTTATTCCTCCCCACTGTCATTTCTTGGTATGATGGAAATGAAACATCATAACACACAATGTGCATGTAATTTTCACATGAATACATCACAGAACTTTCAGATACACACATATATAACTTCAAGTTATCATACTATTTCTACTATTTTCTGTAATTTTTTATCTTGACCTACCTATGAAAAGAAGACAGTAATATTGATAATAAATTTTAAAAGCTAACCAGTCACTGTACACTTTCCAATTTTACTCCACAGAAAAATGGTATTTCCAAGATCAGGATTATTTGTAATGAAACATCCTTGTCCAGGTGAATTTATTGTGTGATAGAAATTCATAAAGAATTCAACATGAACTATAGTGTCATTGACAATTGTTGTATAAAATCTACCATATACACCCTGCCTACTGAAGTGTTTGTATTCTCATCAGTTAGTCAAGTACTCTTTTACAAGTCAGAGGACAAGCCAGCTTGAATACTTCTGTTCTAGTCTGGAATTTGTAATTGGTCAAAATGTTTGTCAGTTGTTGACATGGGTTAATTTCTGAGTGACATTTAAAGCTTCTGTAAGAAATTTAAGACTCGGTGAAAGGCTAGAGCTGATCATACGCTAACTGATCTTTTCCTGTTCCTTTTGATGTTTTTCAAGGCCTGAGACAAAACAGTCTACTAAAACAAATGGGGCTTATTTGCATTCTATTATCTGCTGTTGAGGTGTTGGTAAGAATTTCTGAGTATCAAATATATTTAAATCATTTTAAAAATGTGAATAATTCAGTGAGCTGGTCATTCATATTTTCCCTCTCTTGTTTGTCCTATTTTCTTTCTAAAAGTGTAAAAACCTTCCAATTAAAAGATGTTTTTCTTGAGGGGAAGAAAAATTAACAGACTGTTTCACAGTATTTTCCCTATAGTTGAAAGTAATGTATTTTCCATGCAGTGAACATTGTAAGAAATGGAAGTGGTGCAAGATGTTTTGAAGCTATAACTGACCCAGGTAGTACCCTTCCAAATGACAGTACTTTTTGATATTCACTTGGCATTGGGCAAAAATTATTGCAGTCAGTATCTAAACACTAAATGTTACTTTGACCTAATTTTCTGTGTAGGCTATAGAAAGACAAGGTGATAAAGTGATAAGTTCCATTAAAAAGGCACCCTGCATGTGTTGTTTGGGGTTGTTTTTTTCATGAATACACTCTTTTCTGCTACTGCCTATGACAAAGTCATTTTGACAGGGCTGTAGGACTTTCTTTCACCTAATTTCCTTTGGCAGACCAAGGCAGTTTTTAGCATGGTGATTGATCTCTTGGTTATCTGGACATTCTCATTTTAAACAGCTGTTGAAGAAACCTGAATAATTTACACTTCCTGCCATGAACTTGGCAGCTTTTTTCAACAGCTGCTGATTTATTGCACCAAGTGGCGTGACAGCTCTCCAGACTGTATAAATGCAACGTGCAGTTACAAAGAGTAGTACATGTAGTGGTGGATTACAAACTTCACTCTAGTCATGAAGAGCTTTTCAAGGCTTCTCTAAGCTGGCAGAAATTACCTTAATACTCAGACCATTCTGAATTGGTCCCTAGTAAGCCAATTAAGAATTAAAAAAATAAAAAGAGGAAAGTAACAAAAAAAAACTAATTTAACAGTAAAACTAACCTAAACCAAATGTTACAAATAACCCTGAGCAGTCAGCTGCAGTATTTTTCTTCAAGGATGATGTCAATTAATATCTGAATTCATGCATTACACCAAGAGAAACCTCAAATATTTCAGCTTAGGTTATCCAAGATCTTTCTTGGCATAGGAAGTATCAGGCACACCGGCTGTTTGCCTAAAGTTTGCAGCCAACAGTCTAAAAGACATGTAGCAGTAGGATGGAAAGAAGGAAGAAGGGATGAGCAAATCAGCAGAGGTGGATGCAGCTGTCTTACGGTCAATTGGTAGAATGACCTCAGAGAAATGCTCGAGTGTAGGGCTTTGTTACTGTCCTTTAGCTGCCTCTCTCACTCCGTAACTATCCTTGCAGCAGCTTCCTTTCACTGCTTAATGTAATCATACTTAATTTTTTTTGAATCTACAGCATATGTCAAAATTATGTCATAGACACTTCATTGCTATTGGTCTTACTGAAGAGTACCATGCAGAACTAATGTCTTTCCTTCTCCACAGGAGAGCTGTTACCATAGATCAAGTTTACCGATTTTCAAAGAACCAGCACTTGTTTGACTGTGTATAACGAAGTGAAGGTTTATTGATTTTTTTTCTCTTCTTGAAGTATTGCAGGAATAAAAAAGAAAATTGTCCAGTATCAGTAGCATTATGCTGCTTGGTTTAAATGTGTATGCTCACAAGACATTATACAAAATATAGGAGTAAAAGGAAGCATTTGGAAGCAAAAAACAAAAGGTAAATACAGACAATGTATCTGATTATTGTATATAATATATCTTTGATTTAGTCTACATCACTCCTCTTTACATTTCAATTTTGTTTTTTTTTTCATTAAAGCATATAATACAACAAGCAAAGTATAATACTGTCTGTTCTTCACATGCATACACATACATCAGTAACTCACTAGTACTTCAGATTTAAATGCTCACAAGTTATAACCTCTCAAATTCAGAACACCCATGACAGTGTGAAGCTATGACATCTAATTACCATTACATAGTGATATCAGAAAAAGAAAAATTAACTACACTCTCTCAACAAAGCTGCTTAGACAGATCATCTTCTGCCGTATAGCACCACTCAGCCTCTCAAACTTGTGAGACTTTGCCACACTCAACATGCTCCTCCTTCACCTTCATTAGGCAACCAATTCCCAAACTTTCTGCTCTTCTTTTCATAGACCACGACTCTGATAAAAGAAAAAAAGATTCTAAATCTGCAGTTTTTAACTCATGAGTAATTAAGAGATAGTCTAACTTTCTCCAGGTGACTGTTATCTTTCATAGTTCAGACTAACCCAACTATAAAGGTCTCAGAAGCATTAGGTGATTTTAAACATTTTACAGATGAAGATTTTGTCCCGATATAAATTCCTTATGATATGTTATAAGAAAGAAGAAAGTACTAATTTTGTAGAGAAGCTCAGTCTCAAAGTTCAGACAATATTTCAGAAAGCAGAGTCCAACAAGCAAAATTATATGGAATTGCTATGGGACTCCTCTTTAGCCATGGGCACATTGTCATGGTCCCTGGTGTTTGACAAAGATCCTCTCCCACATGTGAAATACAGCTGTACACTTGGTGTACAACCTTCTCTACACAACCAAATTAAGATTTATATTTAAAACTGCTCTGGCTCTGCTGGTAAACATGGCAGTAGTGGGAACCAGAATTTCTTTTTAATAATAGCCTTTCTAATTAATAACCACTAAGAATTCAGGCTGTTTGGGAACTGTTTCTGTCACACCTTCTAAAACATATTATATTTCTAGAAATGCATTTTAAATCCCAAGTTTTAAACCTACTTAAAAGTGCTCTCTTCTGTAATGCTGTTCCTCAGCAACTGTCTAGTTTTTTTCTTATTTTCCCTGACCTCTCTTCACCCTCAGTTCTCTTTAAAGATCATTCTTTTTTGCCCTCTGTGTTCTGTCTGTCATTTATATTTCTTCCTGGCCTTAATTATTGGGTTCATTTCCCTAATCAACTTCTTTTCTGTGCAGCTTTGATACTTCTCCTTTTATGTCACTCTTCACTGTTGGCAACTTCTCACTAGTTTCAGAAATATGAAGAAACCCAACACCACAGCCTGAATGCTCATGATCTTCACCTCTTTGCACTGCCTTGCAGACACAAAAGAAATTTTAAAGCTAGCTGAAAACGACTTTTTCAGAAATCTACAAGTACTGGATGAGAGAGGTCTCTCAAGTCTACCAGAGATACTAAGGTGACCACAAGATGTCACAGACACAGATGTATCTTTCAGGTGCCATGTTTTGCAGTAGACGCACATGGAAAACAGATTAAAATCTGGGATAAAAACATAATCAGGGACGGACATAAAACCAACCACCCAGTGTACAACTGACCTGAAGACGGGTGAATTTTCTTGCTAAAGATCTTTGTTTTTTGAGGTTCACTGTTAACATTTTTTTAACCTGGCTGTACTGTCCTCACTACTGTACTAAAACAATAAAAAAGGCAACACTAAAACATACAGCAGTCAGGAGTCTTGGGTCAGGAACAGTTTGGTTATTTTCATGTACTTTGGATTTACTGTGATTTAAGGAAGATTTAGAGGATGATAACTCCTAAACTCCTACCACAGATTTTTCCTAAATGTGAGGAGTAGCATGTGTTTTGAAAGTGTCTCCAAGAGTACCTCAGAGGCTCAGGCTCTGAAGGTTTGCTGACTCAAGAACTGTGCTGGTTAAGGCACTTTACATAGTCTCACTTTTTACTAAGAGTGGATCACATGCAATTGGACCACAAAAGTTCCATTCAAGATTCAGTCTTTAAAAACAGACAGAGGAATTTGCAGTCCAAAGGAAACAGACACAAAAAGAAGCATGAGGGGAATACAATATACAGATAAAGGGATGATGGACTCAGAATTTATTATTTTTACTTCTATTTTGCACATCCACTTATCCACCTACATATACACTTTACATTAACGTATAAGCAGCACATCTATCTACTTCAGCATATTTCTGATGTATCCAACAGGAATCAGGCTTCAAATATATGAAGAATTTTTGGTACTTTTAGTTTAGTCTTGCTATTTCCAGCATTTTAGCTCTCCCTACGGAAAACTGGTTTTTTTAATGTGAGAAGACTAAGACAGTCCCTACTGATTTGAATAACTACAGAGTTACAGACTAATGGAAATTGGGAGACACACATGAATGGTCAAGACCTCATCATAACAGGGGCTAGCTTTACAGTTAGGTCAGGCTATTCAGGACTTTTTCCAGTTAATTTTTAACATCTTTCAGAGCAAACTACCCAAAATCACTGGGAAACCTGTTTCACTGCATAGTCAGTCTTATTGTGGAATTTTTCATCTTATCCTGTCCCAGGCAGCTGCTGAGAGTCTGGCTTTTTCTTCTATATCCTCTGCCATCAGGTATTTATACACACTGATAAGATAACCCCTAAGTGCTCTCGCTTTTCTTCTTCAGGCTAAATAGCCCCAGCTCTTTCCGTCTCTCCTTGTATGACAGGTGTTCCAGTACCTGCAACCTTCACTGACTCACTCCACCAAAGCCATGTATCTCTTGCACTGTAGAACCCAGATCTGGAAGCAGCACCCAAATGTGGTCTCACAAGTGGTGAGAGTAAGTGGCATTACTCTTCAACCTGCTGGTGATATTTTCCTAACTCAACTCAGGATGTTTTCAATCAATTTCTGACACATTACTCGTGACCAATTTGTTCAGGAGGTTTTCCATGATGTTTTCTACCAGGTTGCATTCCATCTTCTTGGCCCCCAGCATGTACAGGTGCAAGGTCTTCTCATTCCCATGATTTTTTCCTTACCTTTATGAATCTCATGAGGTTCCTGTCTACTGACTTCTCCAGCCTCTAGTCTTGGGGTGATTCTATGACAATACCATATGCCCCGTTATCTGCTTGCTCACTAGTGTACCTTTAAATTGAAAAGGGGGAGAGAGAGAAGCCAAGGGAACTCTTCAAAGCAGCTAGCTTGACCTTGCAGTTATAACGTTTACGTTCTTTCTCTCTTGGAGCTGACAAGTTCTGCCAGTTAGGAGTTAGAAAGGGAGTTTTGCTCTGTAGCTTCTTCAGTTCTCAGAGGAGAAGGGACTGTGATCTGTCTCAGCGGCTTCTGTTCCTTTTTGGACTGTTTTTTGGCTTGCTTTGTACAAGACCAGCTGCCATCTCCGGGACCTGTTCAGCGGGACCCTCCAAGGGGAATCAGCGGACCCTGCCTGGCCGGCCCGGCCCAGTGTAGGACTGCAGGTTTTATCTACAGAAAGAACTCTGAAGTCTACCAGCCTCCTTTAGGGGACGAGGGGGGGGGGTTCAATATCCTTTTCTGCCCCGTGCCTGCAGGGGACTCTGTTTGTTAAATAAACAGATTTCTTCACTTGCACTAGAGAAATTATTTTCCTGAACCCATGGGAGAGGAGCTGCCAGGGCCTGCTTGCCTGGCAGGCAGAAAAGAGAGGGAGACGCTCCTTTCAGGTTGTTTCCTCCTGGATTTGTGTCCAAACTGGCATACCTGTCAAAGTCCCTCTGACAAGTAGCACACTTATTTGGCATAAGAAACATTTTTCCCTGCTTTGTATCATCTGTAAACTTGCTGAATGCCCTCTGTACCAGAATCCAGGTCATTAATGAAGATGCTAAACTGGATTGGCCCTGATATTGAACCCTGGAGTACACCGCTAGTGATTAGTTCTCATTTGGAAGTCATACCATCGACCACAACTCTTTCAGCCCAGCAATTCAGTTAGTTTTTGATTCAACTCCCTGGGCAGTTATGGCCTGTGCTTCTCAGCCTGTCTGTGAAGGTATCATGGCAGACAGTGTTGAAAACCTCATTGAAGTCTGTATAACCAACATCCACTGCTCTCCTCTCATCCATCAAGCCAGTTATCTTAGAATAGAGGGTTATCAGTTTGGTTAAACATAAATCCACGGTGACTACTTCTGATCAATTCCTTGTCCTTCATGTGTTTTAAAATGGTTTCCAGAAGGGCTTCCACCATTACCCTCCAAGGGATCAAGGTGAGGCTTACTGGTCTATAGTACCCTGGATCCCACTTCTGGACCTTCTGAAAGATAGGAGTGACTCTCATGGGCACATCCTGTCAGGTCCCATGGACCTGTGCATATTTTGTTTATTTAAATGTTCCCTGACCTGATCCTCCTATACAGAGGCTGAGTCTTACATGCTCCCTACACTCCTGGGATTCCTAATTGCTGCTCTTGACAGAAGACAGAGGTCAAGTAGTCATTAACTACTTCAGCTTTTTTTGCGTCCTTTATCATGAGATCCCCTGCCGTGTTCAGCAGCAGACCAACATTTTCCATAGTCTTCTTTCTGCTGCTGATAAACTTTTGCAAACTTTTCTTGTTTCCTTTCACGTCTCTTGTCACATTTATTTCCAGGTGAGTTTTGCTTCCCTAACCATGGCTCAGTATGTCCAAACTGCTTGTCTATATTCTTAACAGGACATTTTTCTCCTTTTGCACCTCTTGTACACTTACTTTTTGCATCTGAGTTTTGTCACTATCTTCTTGTTTATCTTTTTACTTCATTTTGTGTTCATTGGGTTCAACTGCTCTGGAGCTTGAAAGAGGTGATCCTTGAAAGTCAACAAATTCTTCTGTAGGTCTCTTCTCTCCAGATACATATCCCATGGGTTTATTTCAAGAAGAGTCAGGCTAAAGTCTGCTCCCCTGAAGTTCGGGGTTGTGGTTCTCCTTTGTTTACTGCTCTACAGAACACCATAACCTCACGGTCACTACAACTAAGGCTTCCCCTGAACATCCGCAAACAAATCCTTCCTTACTTGTCAAAAACATGTCCAGCAGAAAATCACTGCTCATCAGATTCTCAATCAGATGTCTGGAAGCTTCTTTTGAATGCATTTCAAAACCCTTGGTGATCTGTCCTTCTGTGTTGTGTTTCTAGCAGATTTTGAAGTCCTTGAAGTTCTCCATGAGATGCAAGTCCTATGAATGTGAAGCTAACTCTAGTAGTCATAAAATGGTCTTATCTCCTTGTTCTTCCTGGCCAGGCAGTCTGTAGCAGACACACAAAATTTATTCCTGTTGGTCACCTGCTGATCCTGACTGATAAGCTCTGAGTTAACTCATCATGAATTCCAAGGCAGAGCTTTGGGCATTCCCACTTCTCCCACATAAAAGGCAACTCTTCCTACCTTCCTACCCTCCTATCCAGTCTCTAAAGCACCTGTATACATCTATTGCAGCACTTCAGTTATAAGATATTCAATCATATGCCTGTGGTTCCAATGAGGTCATAGCCCTGCAACAGCACAGAAACCTCTAATTTCTCCTATTTCTTCCTCATGCTACATTCAACAGTGTAAAGGCACTCAGTTATGTCCAATTCCTAGAAAAAATATGAGAGCTTTCCCAAAAATTTTGTCTTGTACAGCAGTCATATGCATAAGAATGTGGATGACTCCACTTCTACATTCTTTTGCTGATTACAAATGCTCATATCATCCTATATCCTTTGCATGCTAAAGACAATCTATCACTTCCGCAGTTGACTTTTGGTCATTCTTTCTCTCACATCGTTTCTAGCTTAAAGCTCTTCTTAGGTGAGATTTCACTACCCTGAATGTCAAGAATGCAGGCTTTTCAGGGATCTGCTTCAAAGACTACCACAAGATAAAGCTAAGGAAAGCAGAGGGGACCAAGAAAGCCAGTTAATGCACACAAAACACATCCTTCAAGCTCACAAGTAATGCATCTCAACAAAGAGGAAGTCAGGCAAAAATGCTAGGTGACACAAGTGAATGAAAAAGGAGCTCCTGGACAAAAAAAAACCACAAGAAGAACAAATAGCCTGGCAGGAATATAAAGAAATTTAGCAGCCCGGGATCACATTATGAAAGCTGTTAGAATCAAACCTTTATTAAAGACAAAGAGACATTAAGGACAGAAAGTCCTGTCACTATAAGCCATTCTATACAGTCTCTTTATATCTTTCTTGTAGGGTCACTTCAGGTACTGGAAGGTCGCAATTAGGTCAGAGAAGCCTTCTCCTCTCCAGGCTGAACAATCACAACTCTCTCAGCCTTTCCTCACAGGAGAGGTATTCCATCCCTCTAGTCAACTTGGTGGCCTTCTCTGGACTGGCTCCAACCGGTCCATGTCCTTCCTGTGCTGGGACCCCAGCGCTGGATGCAGTGTTCCAGGTGGAGTCTCACTAGAGCGGAGCAGAGGGGCAGAATCCCCTCCCTGGCCCTGCTGCCCACACTGCTTTGGATGCAGCCCAGGACACGTTTGGCTTTCTGGGCTGTGAGTGCCCATGGCTGGGTCATGTCGAGCATCTCATCCACCAGCACCCCCAAGCCCTTCTCCCCAGGGCTGCTCTCCATCTGCTTATCCCCAGACAGTGTTGGTACAGGGGGTTGCCCCAACCCAGGTGCAGCATTTTGTACTTGATCTTGCTATACCTCATGACATCCACATGGACCTATTCTCCAGCTTGTCCAGGTCCCTCTGGATGGCATCCCGTCCTTCAGATGTGTCAACAGCACCACTCACCTTGGTGCCACTTGCAAATTGGCTATGGGTGCACTTGATTTCTTTGTCTATGTCACTGATGAAGATATTAAAGAGCAGGGACAAGCCCATCACTAATGTCCATTGGGACTCTGAGCCCTTGACCACCATTCTGTGGATATGAATACCCAACCAGCTTCTTATCCATCTAACAGTACCAATGAATCATTATCTCTCCAGTTGAGAGAAAGGATATTGTGGGGAACAATGTGAAAGGTTTTACAGAAGTCCAGATAAATGACTTTTGTAACCCTTCCTTCTCCACTGATGTAGTAATTAAATAAAATTTCAAAACTGTATGTATCTTAATTATGTAAGTATCAAGACTGTTTAAATATAAAATATCTTTTTTTAATAATGTGAATACTTTCATATGATCTATGCTCTTGTTTGCACAGATGCCATGCTACTAAGTACATACACCAGTAGAAAAATTTCCAATAAGGTAAGTGATTTTTAAACTCACACTAATAAAAAACAGAGAAAATTCCATTCAACTTAAACTGATCAGTTTATGCCCCGAAGCATAAGAATTAATCATTCTTATTTTACTCTAGTGAGTGGAGTTGCAGGTGCTATTCTTATTAACACAAGTGGGGGTTTTTTGCTTTTTTTTTCCTATTTTTTTTTATTCTTTACGCTCTAATTAGCTCTATTTAGTTTGTTCTCTTCAAGCAAATCCTCTGACTAGTGCTGCTGCAGAAGTAGAAAGGGTTTTCTTATAAACTTTGTAATGCTTTTCTTCTAGTGTATCTGTCTATTCTTGTGAAAGTAGACATGTCATTTCTCAAACATCCCAGAAATATTCAAGAGTGGAACAGATCACGTATTAAGACTGATAACTAAGAAAGAAAAAATAAAAATCAGTGCAATTAAAGTCTAATTAAAAGAAATAACAGGACAGTTCTCAAACAGGATTTTTAAGATGCATTTAATCATGAGAGGTCATCAGAAGTTCTCCTCTTTCAGCTAGCTACTGTAAGTAGCTGACCCAGGACCTTCATATCTGTAAAACTGTGATGGAAAATATTATGAACTATGGGGGAAAAATCTTTTCAATAACTAAAGAAAATGTTACTACATTCTGTAATCCAATAACACACATCAAAGTTGTTAACACTACCCTCTTAACACTGATTGAACTGTACCTAAGCATCAATTCATTTTCAATTCAGATTAAAAGGAAATTATAAAATAATTTTTACAGAAATAGAAATGAACATGACCTTTTCCTGACTGAGCTGGAAACTAGAAAGCATGTCAGTTGCTCTTCATTATTTTCAGAAAGGGAAATCATTGTCTTTGGGAAATTAATTTAAAGAGAGCATGCCACATGATAGAGACTAGAGTCTCTCATTTTTTAGCATACCTTCCTTTCAACAGAAATAATAAAATCTTATTTTTTTATATGTAGGACAAAAAAGATAAACTTCAAAAAGTTTAAACATTGTATATTAAAAACCATTTTCTATTGCTATCATACTTAGAGTGCAGCAAGCTAAATTAATCTACTGACTTCTACAGAAACATTTTAAGCCAACACCCAGCACTCACATACCTCCATACTAAAAAGATATACTAAAAAAGCACAATTCAGGCTCTTATTCTTATCTCAGTCATCTTCTTTTTCTTAGTCTTCCATCATCTATCAAATATTTATTCTCTCTAATGCAGAAAGCACATTTTCTGTGTTTATAAACTGCAGCTCACTTAAAGTACCTCTTTTTTACTACAGCTTCCCATTTCTAGCCCAGTAATGTAACAGCAGGACTACTTAAGCTCTTAGAAATAGCAGCTAGAGAAAAAGAAAATCAAAGTTAAAATGGTTGTTTTAAAGACAACATTTTTTGACTCTCATTCCATATCAAAGTTTTATGTAAGCTGAGTTCCCAAAGAAAACCTCAGACTGAGCGAAATAAATGAGTTTAATATTTGTCATAGGGCTGTAACAGAAGTACGTGACTTCTCAAAAAATATGACAGAAGGAGACAGTTACCTACTTGACATCAATGAGAGCAATCTGAAACAAGCTAATTAGGAGTATTTCAAGCCTAAAGAAAGACTCAGGCATTGGTGATAACAAGCATGTAGGGTAAAGAGCCCTCACCATGGCACAGTTCATGGAAGTTCACTGCTCTGATTGAAAATGCGTTTCAAGAGATGTAGGGCATACCCAGATGCCAAAATAGACTCTTAGCAGTGTACACCAGTCACACAGTGCTTTGAAAAAACAAAACAATATCATGACAATGAAAAGATAACCATCTGGTTTTAAAGGCAAAAAATTACAAAGCATAATATGACTGGTAAGTGGAAAGAACAGATAAGGAACCTGAAGCTTATAAGGGTTGAGGATGAGACACAGAAATATGCTTGGTTTCTGAAGGAGCTTTTTCACAAATGACTTACAAAATTTGCACACAGGGGCATGGATTCCACTCAATCTTTGGGGGGAAAAAAAATTTAAAAGTAAATCTTGTGAAGTTTTAAAAATATCTAACATATATGAAGAAGCCTACAGCACTAGGCCACAAACCTTGTGTTGACAATAAAAGACAAAACCCAAACAAACAAACCCTGAAAGATCAGTGATATAGAAATCAATTCAGAAAATAAAGAACAAAAAAGAGAAAACAAAAATCAAAACAAAACAAAACAAATTAAACTAACAAAAACAAAAACAAACCCAAAACCAAAAAACCACACACACACACAAAACAAAACCAAATCAAAAAAACCAACAACAACAACAAAAACTCAATCAGGCTATAAACTCACATTTGAACTGAAAAAGACATTTTAAGTCTCTGTCAGAGGGAAAAGTAACTAAAGGTAAACTGTAGCAGCAGATAAAAAGAGCTGTACAAGGAAAAGTGTGTTACACAATTTCTAGCAACCAATATTACTAATGCCACCCATAGATAGAGATTTTAAAGGCTAAACAGAAAATCAAATGGGGTGGATATGTGTACAGGATATGAAAATCTGCTATACTGCTATATGCTGTTTTATTTCTACTCCTTTTTGGCCCATAGTTCAAATGATCAAATCAGCAAAATACCTGGATGTTATTCCAGAAAAGCAGTTCCTAGATATTCTAGATAAGCAGTCTAGAAGACTTAATGCTGCAATACTGAGTGAGGCTTTTATAAAACCTCAAATAATCTGTTACATTATCTCGATACATCTGGCTCAAACTTGGCATGACCAAACAAATGTCCTTGAAATCCAAGGGCAATCGATGCTACTTAATAAAATTATCACAGTTACACTAATTAATGTTTCTAAGTCTGTAAAGTCAATGGCAAAAGAAAAACTGGAGAGACCTCACAATATCCAGGCCTTAGCCGTATTCAGGAGAGAAAGCACTACATCACCAGACCAGAATGAGAATGCTTAAAAGGTAATGTTAATGGAAAAAAGAGAAACAAGATTTGGCATTTCAAAATAAATTAGTAAAAAAATTGACACTTGACAAAAACACTCCTGTACCAATGAAAATAAAAATGAGCAGTTTCCATCACTATCACAAGGAAATACTGCAACTTTGTGGGACAGCTATTCAGGCCTATATGTTAATCCTACACAAGTCTGTCAAATAGAAATTTGTGCTGAAATGTGGATACTCACTAAAAATCTAATTCCAATCTTTAGCATGGAGAATGGCATATTTGATCTTCACACCATAAAGCGTGTGGAAATAGTGCCAGACAGGAACGGAACAGATTCTTTTTCATCCCTTGAGCATTACTGACACAGGAAAAACAGCAGGAGTACACAACGACATAGGGCAATTCTGCAGTTTCTGTTGTTCAACCATTTTAATTGCTGTGTCCAGGCTGGAGTTAATGCAAATAGTCATCTTAAATCATGGCTGATTAACAGCCCATATTTTAATTCCTGTAAGGCAGTTTGTTTAATCCAGGATTGTCATTACACAGAACATTCTCAATATAGAAAGTATGAAAGTATTTATGCATTTTAATGTAATAAATATTGGGCACTCACAAAATAAAAACATATTTAAAGTTCAATTCTAATTCTGTAGAAAATTTCTTACATATCTTCAAATTTAGAGTAGACTCTTAATTGTATTATGATTGATTATAGCTTGAATCAAATCCAGTTCAGAATACAATCCCAAAATATGTTTGTTATGGTAGAACAGTTGAATGGGAAGATACTATATTTAATCTAAGTCCTTCCAATTTAAGAGTTAGTTATTAAGGTGTATTGTATAAAAATACACGTTATAATACATATATCTTTCTAAACACAAATACACATAAATTTATAACACACTCACACACAATATCAGTAATTTCAAGTCTAAAAAATTCATAATCTCAAGCCATAGATGCATCCATAACAGAAAAAAAATGGTAATTATATGTTTACTCTTCCTCAGAAATGCTCCAGTAGTATTTTAATTTTGAGGTTCCTGCTAGAGACATATATATAAGACCCAATTAGTTCTTACAGCCTTTATTAAATCCAGGAGTCAATAAACATTAATATACAAAAGAAGTAAATGGTAACTTCCCAACTGAATTCAGAAAAAATGTGTTTTCTGTTTTTTGATACCAGGTTTGAAAGGTACCAGACTAAAGATCTTGATCATTCAAATTGTACCCGTACCTAATTCTTGGCCTGCGCTTGGAGAGCAGTATGGCAGTGGAAACAGTTAGTCTCATTAATAGAAGGGATATGAAATGGTTGCAGTTCTGAAATTTACTTCAACTCATTTATTCTCTAAGCCATCAGGAAAGAAAGAACATCTTTTTTCATCACTAGATGCCATTCTGAGGCCCTCTGGATTGAAACCCTAAGGCAGACTATCTATGGGGATATTGAATACTTGAAAATCTGCAAAATCATAATGCATAATGAGTCAAGAAACTTGAGACAAACCTTCCTTTATTCCTCATGTACAAAAAATTAATCAGAAATATTTCAGTGAGCAATACATGTCTTGCTTACATACAAATAAAGATACACAAAATAAAAGAAGAAACCATGAATAATAATTACCTCATCTCCATAGTTCGTCAGTAGAGGCTGAAATTCATAATCTGTATGTTATAATTAGATCGATTAATTTTTAAGTCTTAAGAAAAAGACTTTTCAGTCCCTTCAAACAAATTCCCTGCTTACAGCTCAGTTGTCCTCTCTTACTTTAAATTTGTGGAGGTGAAACAATAAGATAACTCGTTAAATGCTTTGTGGTGGAAGCAATGGATTACATTCTGAATTATGCCCTAGGGATAATACTTAAGCAGGAGATGGGAGAAGGCTATTAGAAAAGAACAGTACTGACATTACACTGCATTCCTGAAATAAATGCCCATGAAAGAAAGATGCATGCCACTTGATGTACACTGTGAGATCAATCTACAGGGTATGGGACCCCCCATAAACAGTTTTCCAATGTAAAGCACTAAATAAGCCATACAAAAAGCAATCTAATAATTAAACCTCTTCTATATATTTTTAGTGTTAAATTCCTCTGATGTCATACAAGTCTCCTATTATTTAGAAGTCTGTTTAGTCATGGTGCAAAATACTTTCTTCTACAGGGTAAAATTTATTCAATTACTTTTTTTATTTAGGGAGATCTGAATCTAGGCATTAAACCACTTTGTCTTAAACATTTTGATATTTCAGGACCATGTCTCTCTCCTATGCTGTGCACCATTTGTTTTCCGTATTCTTTTTGTATTCCTTTGTCTTTGGTAGCTCCAAACTCTTTCTCAAGGAACATGTATGTCTAACACAGACTTTTTCGAAGGAAAAGGTGAATAGAGACATAATACTGGACTATGCTCTTGTCACTACAGTCATATTCAGACTTCCTCCTGGGCCTCAGAATCTATCAAATCTATCTCTAATGCTCCAAGAATCACAGACTGGCAACCAGCTGTAAGCCCAAAGAAAATATTGGCATGGTGTCATCATCCTCTCTGCTTAAATCATTTTTTAACTGAAAATGTCCTATATATGCAGCAGCTTATTTCACCAGCTGTAAGTTACAATAGAAACAGTTGCATATTCATTGCTTTAAAGCAAACTGGAAAGTGCTAAGACCATCTACAAATTTTAAAGTATCATTTAAACAAAGATTTCTTACTTAACAACAAGTATTGTAAATATTACTCTCATGTGTTTAAATATAATTTTAAATCTTCCCAATTTTAGGACATGTCTGGCATGATTTATATTGCGAATTTAATCAAATAAAACTGATCGAACTTCATGTCTACTTAAACTTTTCTTTAATTTCATGTAGGAGGGGAGAGACAGCATTCCCTACAGAAACATTGCACTGTCTGATTTGTTTTATATTAAATATTTTTATTTTTAAAGTATTTTAGAAGTTTAGTCATTAATTTAATCATAAAAAGGCCATAGCAAATTTGCATTAGCATTCTGACTACTTTAACATGAATAAACATTAACAGTCAACTGAAAAACACTTTAGTAAACTCACAGTGGACTTCATTGAAAAGATTCATTCTATGTCTTTAATCCTGTCTGAAATTTTATCAAATACATAAATTTCAGGAGAACGTTTTAATCTCCGCTCAATACGCTTTTCAGTAGACCTATGTTTTGGCAGTTCTACAAGTAAGAGAGACTGTTTTAGTACCTACAGTCCCCATTTTAGAAAATACTCCTGATGGCTTTTAGCTAGGACTTCTGAAAACCAGTCACAGTTTGTAAAGACATTTGCACAGGTTTTATCTTGGATTAAGGGAAGAAATCAGCATGACTGCTGCAAACCACAGGTGCTTGACTTTCATGACTTATGTGTTAATCACAACTTTCTGGTCACCCACTGTTATCTCTTAATTTTTATAGCTTTCTATAATTTTACAAAATCTGTGGAGATTACTTACAGATTTTAAAATTTGTTCCTTTGATTAGATTAGTTGCAATCCAGCTAGTGCCTTCTGTGATATGAACTTTTCTCTACATTTTTTTTTGACAGTTGATGCTTCTTGTGTTTCTAAAGGGAACTTGAAAAAATTAAAATGTGGGATCCATTATTATCTTTATCCTGGCCATCTGGGGTCTCAGAATTAACACTAATCAGAATTTTTGAACTCTGGCATTTGATGTAATGTACTTCTGAGTTTAGCTCTAAAGCACAATTAAATTAAAATCCCTTCATTATTTTGTAGCTAGAAAGATGGGTGTGTGTCCTCTGTTACCCAGTAACTTACTGATAGAAGCTGATGAATAGGGTGAGTTGTTCTGTCTGCACTTAGACCCTTTTAAAGTAGACCAGGTGTGGAAACTTTTTGCTAGTGTTTCTTTTTGCTCTTTCTGAGTTATGATGTAGTATTATTCAGACACTTTAGATAAGGTATTTTAGAAAGTGTGAGTAATTCGTGCTGCAGAAGTTCTATTATAATTACAGTACACAGTTCTGCAATGTCCTTATTCCTAGTAAGGACAGCCGTTATAAAGAAATGGAAGTCTGTAATTTCCCTTAAAGACAAGGTTCCTTTCCTTTCTTCCCTGTCTCCGTTTCAATACAAAAGGTTAAAACAGTGTATGGAAAAGGTAAATTGCTCTTGTCTCCAGTTTTGGGGAGTTGGAATACCTCTTCACTCTGAACTTTCTTTTTAACTTCTAGTGAAAGATTAATGCAATACTGAAAGAACCCTACAAGCTTTATCATCTAAGTGAAATTCAACTTCGGCTGACCTGGTCTTCAAGAATTAACTAATTCTTGGCAGGTCACTAATTACCACATTAATTGTTACCATTCACATAATTCCATATTAGCAAAATCTAACATTTCCATTTTGAAAGTTAGCATCTCTCAAGCAGGATTTCTCTCACATGGCTATTCAGAAATCCATTTTAGGGCACTTGAAATAAAACTTGGCTTAGATCATTACTTAAATCAGAGGGTTAGCTGCTATTTGCGTGGAAGTTTATGTAGCTCCATAGTTCTCTGACTTTATCTCTAAAGGTGTTTCTAACACTCCAGAACATTAGCACCCTGTAAGATTAATTCGACCAGCCCTACCTGTCTGAAGAAAATATCTTCCATCTGACTCTAACCCCTTTTCACAGAATCACAGAATGGTTGGGGTTGGAAGAGACCTTTGGAGCTCATCTAGTCCAACCCTGCTGCTAAAGCAAGCTCACCTAGAGAAGCTGCACAGAATCACATCCTTGCAGATTTCAAACATCTCTAGAGAAGGAAACTCCACAGCCTTTCTGAATAACCTGTTCCAGTGCTTTATCACCCTCAAAGTAAAGAAGTTTCTCCTCATATTGAAATCAAACTTCTTGAGTTTATGTTTGTGCCCATTGCACCTTGTCCTCCTGCTGCCCACCATGAAAAAGAGTCTGTCCCCAACTTCTTGACATCTGCCCTGAAGATATTTACATGCATATATGCAAATTTGTATGCATGTGTGTGTATTTTTCTTTTTACATAAGTCTGAGAAAGGATTTTCCCATCAGGAAAAGGAATATCATTAAATAATTAAACAATCATACTAACAGTGGGGATGAGGGAAATGGCTTTGTCAGGTATAAAAATGTTCTGATGGTAACTAACTCCCTGTTTTCCTCACTTCCGTAACAGTCTTCATCAACAACTTTGCTAAAATTTGTTGGAAGAAATATAATACGATAGTATAATTGCCTGTTTTCTTTCATCTCCTGTGCCTACAGACTCTCAGTCTGAAAAGTTTTTGAAACTGCCAGTGATCTCACAGAAATGTAAAGGACGGATTTCCTCCTCTCAAGAAACAAAAAGAAATGCAGATTTGTGAAATACAGGTTGGGTTCAAGGGTTAAACCAGAAAAGTAGGACATTGTCTCACACTGCAACAAGCAAGAATGAAATTTTTAGGAAGTAAAAGAGACCAAAAAAAATGCACGTGCAAACCTAGAAGTCAAGCTGAATTTCAGATTTGCAGTCCAGATTTAAAGAAATTCAAAATCCTGATATAAATGGATAGACTCTAATGGAAAATTCTGTTATTTTGGTCTCTCTCATACTATCCTGAAACCTACTGAATTTGATTTTCAGCACTGAAAACCTTAAAGTGCAATTTTAGTAATTATCAAACTGAAAGGCAACAGAAATGACTATTTAGATGTTCATTCAAAACATGTCATTTATGTAACACACATTTGGTCCAATTCAAGCATTAGCAAAAATAATCTGAATGTTCTGATGCAGTCTAAAAACTGATTGAAATTTTTCATACTTGTGGGTGTACAAAGATGAAAGTGCCTATGTTCAGCCATAACCTGAGGAGACTAGACAGACATTTATATTTTTTTTTTTTTTAAAATGAGGAATGGCTTTGCAGTATAGGGATAATTGCTGCTCCAGAACTCTGACAGGGAATTTGTCAGCTCCAAGCGTCACTTATAATTGTAATAATATATAGCACTAGAAGCCCATATCCTTCTGTAAGGATATAAAGGAAATGCAAGGACAGAGGTAAAATGCATGACACAGGAAAGAGTGGAAACAGTCACTTCACAGTACTTAATTTACGTGGCATCAGAAAAGCACAGAGCTTAATTTAGTGGAAAAGACGTAATGCTATGGCTTTCCAGTGAACAGTTATAAGCTGGTATCTTCTTGTGCTTCTAAGCATGTTTCTTATCCCTACAGAAAATTTTGGAGTTTGCGTATTCCTTGTACACTAGAAATACTAAAGCAAGCTGTTTTGCATGTCAGACTAATTGGTAATATACTCCCCCTCACAAGACCACTTTACTTGCCATGCTTTACTTATGCTCTTGAAAAAAACCCAAAATCACAGCTTACCTAAACCTAAGAAGGACAATGGGGCTCTCATTCTCTCCCTCCACTTCTTCCATATTCTCTGGAAGTGGAAAAGAAGGGAATGTCCAAAGTCACTCTTCCTGAGAGAAAATAATATGACACTTGATGAGAATTCCCCAGTAGTATTCCCCAAATAAATTAAATCATTTAAAATATTTAAGACAAAGAAATACCACATCAATCTTTAAGGTCAAATCTGTAACTGTCTTATCAAGTGTTTGCTTTTAAAATAGTTTTGGAGGAGAGGAGAGGAG
>VWPU01019750.1:0-27200 GCA_013398955.1 Callaeas wilsoni
GGGCGGGCCTGGGGCGGGCCCGGGATGGGGCGGCGGAGCCAGACCGAGCCTGGAGCGATGGCGGCGGCCGCTTACGAGCTGCTGGTGCTGGGCGGCGGCTCCGGAGGGCTGGCCGGGGCCCGGCGGGCGGCTGAGCTCGGCGCCCGGGTCGCGCTGGTGGAGCCGCAGCGCCTCGGCGGCACCTGCGTGAGTCACTTACGGGGGGACCCGCACCCGGGGCGGGGAGGGACGGGGTAGGGGACGAGGGACGCGCGGCCGGTGCCCCCACGCTCGCCCCGGTGACCCGGCGATGGTGGCGGAGCCCCCGGGGAGGGTCGCGGTGGGGGAAGCTGGAGAGAAGGAATCGCCCTCCTGGTGTCCGAGCGTTCTGCAAGGACCTGCCTTGTCATGCTGAAGCAGGACGGATCCCAATCCACCAGCTCCATCAGCTTCTTCCCGGCTTTTCCCAAGCGGTTTTCAGGCAGGTGAAAGGATGCTGATGGATCCTGGATCTGTGTAGCACGACTGCAAGGCGGTAAAGCAGAACTCAAGAGCATGGTGAGCTAGTAACGAGCCAAAAGCCAAACTAGTTCCTCAAACAAGCCAGGGAGAGGCTCTAGTTTTATGCTCTAAGTGTATTCTGTTGGAAAAATTACCATATTCCCAGAAGTGCAGGCAAGGAATGGCAAACACCTTTCTCCTAGTAAATAATTTTTCAGATTATCAGTGGAGAAAAACCCTGTGTTTGAAGGCTCCACCTTCCATGTTCTCTTTCAAGGAAGTGAACAAAACCAGGCAAACCGCAAGACCTTGAGCCTCCCAAGGCGGTTACACCCCTCTTTTGCCAGGAACCCATAATCCTGCCTTTGTTTTCTTGAGCAGAGAGCTGAGATGCAGTATCAGCCTCATGTGGGATGCTCTCTGGAGCATTGTCTTTGGAAAACTGGGCCTTGACACTGAGACTTGCTCTTATTCCCCCCAGGTCAATGTTGGGTGCGTGCCAAAGAAGGTAAGGGTGTTCTGCCACCGGCTCCGGTGGCACCTCCGGTGGCATGGGTTGGGTCTGGTGTGGGTGCCTGCCAAATTTTAGGGAGGTGCTGGCACAGGGTGTGGGGCGGAAGCAGGGCCTCGGAGGGTATTGAGCCATCGGGATGCCGTGGGCACTCCTGTGTCCCACGGGTGCTCCGGGCAGAGGTGAGGAATCAGGAAGCCTGGCAGGGGTTTGCCCAGAATCAAACCAATCTTCCCGAGCCAACCTGAAGTTTGTGCGAGCAGGTGATGTGGAACACGGCAGTCCACGCGGAGTTTGTCCACGATCACGCTGACTATGGCTTCGAAATACCTGGTGTCAAGTTCAACTGGAGGTAAGAATGGAAAAGGCCAGTTGGAAACCAGCATCTGCTGGTGAGGGTCCCATGGAGAGCAGCCCTTTGTCCACTTCAAAGGGGTCCCTGCCCCCTTCCAGGCTCCAGTGGGTTGTGCAGAGCTGATTACGTGGCCAGGATTCTCACTGTGTTTTGGAGAAGTGAGATGGCAAACTGGCTATGGGAAGAGACTCTGGAAAACGCAGGGAAGGCAGGCACAAAAATCTCACTTTGGTGCGGAAAGGGTCACAGGGAGCTGTTTTATTTTGTGGCGTGGCTGCCACGTACTAGAGGGACTGAGTTCACAGAATCATTACGGGTGGAAAAGACCTTTGAGTTCATTGAATCCAACCTTTGACCGACCACCACCTTATGAACTGGACCATGGCACTGAGTACCAGGTTCTTCCTGAGCTCTGAGGTTCATCTGCTGGCAGTGACAGTATTCCCTGCTCTCTTCCAGGACCATCAAGGAGAAGCGTGATGCGTACGTGCGACGCCTCAATGACATCTACGAGACCAATGTCAAGAAGGTGAGCATGGGATGTGTTTATCCTGTAATCTGAGTGGTAAAATGATGGATTTTTGGCCACTTTTCCAGCTTTAATGAGTGTCCTCCAACTGTGGAAGCCCTGGCTCCATTAGCTGTCTCCCGCACCTCATCCTGCTGTTAATCCCGTAACCGTTTCCCCTAAGGCTCACATAGACATCATCCGGGGCTATGGCAAGTTCACCTCTGATCCCGAGCCAACCATCGAAGTGGATGGGAAAAAGTACACGGCTCCTCACATCCTTATCGCCACAGGGGGGCGCCCGGCTGTCCCTTCTGACAGCGAAATTCCTGGTGAGCCTGATGAAATTCCCCAGGCTCCCCGCCTGGAGAGAGGTCTGCCAAAGCAAAGCGGGCTTTGGGAGGGGTAGGAGGACAGGTGAAAGGTAAGAAAGGGTCTCTGCTTTGCAGGTGCCAGCCTGGGGATGACCAGCGACGGCTTCTTCGACCTGGAAGAGCTGCCCAGGTAAAGGGGGATTCATCCCCCGCAGCCACCAGCGCCGGTTCCAGGTGCCTGCACACGGCATCGTCACTTCTCCGCAGGCGCAGCGTCATTGTCGGGGCCGGCTACATCGCGGTGGAAATCGCGGGGATCCTCTCCACGCTGGGCTCCAAGTCATCCCTGCTCATCCGCCAGGACAAGGTAGTGCCACCGCCTGCCCCCAGCTGCGCTTCCCGCCTGGCTGTCGCATCCCGGCCTGCTGGGGTTTTCTGGTTGTCAGCTCCTGGTAAAGGAGGATCTGCGTTGGCAGTGGGTGGTGGCATGGGAGCCACGGAGAGGCTGGGGGAACATGTTTTAGCAGCACGCAGCCGTGTGCCCGGCATTTCTGCAGCCGTGCGTGTCACCACATCTGTTCCCTTGAGCTTTGTTTCCAGTCACGACTTGAAAAGAGGAAGAAAGGAAAAGAAAAGAATGGAGAAACAAACAGAGAAGTTTGTTAATCAGAAGCACCTCAAACCTCTTGGGCACCAGGAGCAGGGAAATGCCGGTGGAGGGGCTGCCAGGCGGTGCCTTTGCCTGCAGACCCTCATCTGACAGGGTTGGGGGGGATCCTTGCCCAGGTCCTGCGAACCTTTGACTCCCTGATCAGCTCAAACTGCACCCAGGAGCTGGAGAACACCGGGGTGGATGTCTGGAAGCACACACAGGTAGGAACGCACAGAGCAGCCCTGCGGCTTGTCCCATCCCTCCTGCAGAGGCAGGTGTTGCTTGCTATTTTGGGTGCTGCTTGCTGAGCCGTGGCTTTGGCGACATCCCTGCTTCTGCAGCATGGCTGCCATTGCTTGTTGCAAGGCAGAAGCCATCCGCACCTTCTCCTGCTGCTCTTGTTGTTCCCCGTAGGTCAAGAAGGTCACTAAGTCCCCGTGCGGGCTGCTGGATGTGACGGTGACCTCGGCAGCGCCCGGCCACAAGCCGACGGAGGGGGTGATCCGGGATGTGGACTGCCTGCTGTGGGCCGTGGGCCGGGAGCCCAACTCCGAGGGGCTGTGCCTGGAGCAAGTGGTGAGACGGCAGCGCATCCCTTCCGTGCTGGTGGGAGGATGCCCACGGGTCTCTGGGTGTCCCACAGGTATCTGGGTTTCCCTCGGGTCTCCAGAGCCTGTCACAGGATGGTGTTCCCACGACTTGTCCCCCACCTGGGGTCACTGTGGCCACTGGCACAGGTGGAGTGCATGTGGCTGCTGTTTCCCATGGCAGGGCGTGCAGGTGGACCCCAAGGGCCACGTGGTTGTGGATGAGTACCAGAACACCACCAGGAGAGGGATCTATGCCATCGGGGATGTCTGCGGGAGAGCCCTCCTCACCCCAGGTACTGCGGCCGTGCCCCCTTCCCTGCACGGCCACGCCATGCCATAGCTCAGGCTCCCTGTCCCTCCCCGCAGTGGCCATCGCAGCTGGCAGGAAGCTGGCCCACAGGCTCTTCGAGGGCAAGCAGGACTCCCGGCTGGACTACGAGAACATCCCCACCGTCGTTTTCAGCCACCCGCCCATCGGCACTGTGGGGCTCACTGAAGGTGGGGACGGGCAGGGCGTGGAGGAGGTGAAGGGACTGGGAGCACTGCTCAGAGCTGCTGCTTTGATGCTTGAGATGTTTTGATCTCCAGCAAGTGAGCCTTGACAAAAGGGCTTTGACTCCTCTTTATAAATGCCCCGTGTGCATCCCTCTGACCCCTGTGCCGTGGCTTCTGCTACAGAGGAGGCTGTGGCCACACATGGGAGGGACAACGTGAAGATCTACAGCACGTCCTTCACTCCCTTGTACCACGCTGTCACCCAGAGGAAGGTGAAGTGTGTCATGAAGCTGGTGTGCGCTGGCAAGGAGGAGAAGGTGAGTGGAGGGCACGGGAGGTGCAGCTGGGGACCACGGCTGGCTGTCCTCTTGTCCCTGTGTGGTCAGCTCTTGGGCTGGGATCCAGCTCCCCCTGCACCAAGCCCAAGAGTTCAGCCTGGATTCTGGGTCCCACCTGGCCTCTCACTTCTTCCCCAAAGGTGGTGGGGTTGCACATGCAAGGGCTGGGCTGTGATGAAATGCTGCAGGGCTTTGCCGTGGCCATCAAAATGGGGGCCACCAAGGCCGACCTGGACAACACGGTCGCCATTCACCCCACTTCTGCCGAGGAGCTGGTGACACTGCGCTGAGGCTGCGGGCACGGACACCCCGGGGATGGCGGCTGCAGCTGGGAAAAAAAGTTTTACGTGTTTTCAAAAGTGCCTTACTGCCGGGTGGGTGCCTGGAGGGTGTGTCTGTAACGTTGGTGTGTCTTGCTCTGGAGTGGGAAGTAAACACTGATGCTGGCGAGTCTCTGCCTTTTGCTCTGTGATGCCTGTCTCCCACCACGTGCAGCTGTGGAGGGCGCTGGCACGGCCCATGGACGTGGTTTGGGAGATGGCTGGCGGTGGGGGGGCTCCTCCTCTGCAATCCCTGGCACTGGGGCTGGGCAGGAAGCAGCAGAGCGGGGCAGGGAGCGCGGTCCTTGGGGTGCTCGTGGGTGCCAGGGTATCCTGGATGGGCTCCATCCTCCTCTTTATCTCATGTCCCAACACCGCTGACTCTCCAGCCTGTTCTGACATCCCGCTTGGGACTCCGAGGGGGAATCCAGGCTGGGAGTTCAGGGACCAAATTCCCTGTTTCCAGCCCCATTTCCAGCAGCTGGAAGCTCCAGACCCGGCTGGGAAAGAAGAGGCCGAGTCATGTGGGGTTTTGGGGATCAGAAATGGACACCCCATGGTGAGCCTGGGCCAGGCACCTTCTTCATGTCCTGGAAACAGAGACTGAGTCCTGCTTTTCGGGAGCACCAGGCTCATTTGGCCAGTTTTAGGGTCCTGTAATAAATAAATCAGGCATTTTCTTTGGCTCAGAAATGGAAACAAAGTCCTGCATTGTTGCCATTTGGAACCAGCCCCACCCGGGCAGTCTTAGGGCTGTGAAACAGACTCTAGTCCTGTCTTGGGAATGCAAAAGGAGGCTCATCCAGGCAGTTTAAGACTTTGCTCGCTGAGCCCAAATCCTGCGTTTTGGGGCTCAGGGCAGACCCCAGACAGGTGAGAGACGGCAGGACCTGGGGGGCGGAGCGAGGCAGCCCCAGGGTGCGGAGCCGGCTCAAATGCGCGCGGTGGGACCGAGGGCGTTTGGGCCACGGGAGGAGGTGCAGGGGCCGCTGCCTCCTGTCCTCTACCCCCCTGCACCCCTTCCTTTCCCCCCCATGCCCCTCTGTCACCAAGCTGCTCTTTACAAGGAAAAAACCACTAATTATGCCAGCGACAAATGAATTTACAGCAGAACCGGACACATCTGGGCAGTGTGACCAGTCGGTGGAAACTCCTTGCAGATTTCATTTTCCAGAAACTCACTTTATTTTTGGCACCTCTTGCTTATATGCTTCCCTGTTGGAAGAGGTCAATTAGTCCTTTTAATGACCAGATTACCCAACACAAGGAAAAACAAACAGCATTCCCTGCACGCCTCCATCACTTCCGTATTCATCTGCAGTCAGGGGCCGATGGACAGCAGCCTGCTCTGAACAGGCTCCGAGGCGGGACTGGATGATCCTTGAGGTGCCTCCCAACCCAAACCACTTTGGGATTCCACGATGGTTCTAGGATCTTTCCTTGCATTTATTTTGCATCCTGTCCTTCTTTCTGCTCCCAGGAGATGGCGCCGCCGGCGTTAAAAAGAGATGGAAGCGTTGCGGGACGCGGGTGGGCCGTGCCGCTCACTGAGCTGTTTTTAACTCTAAAAAGACAATATTCGGCAATAATCTGTGCTGAAGAGTCAGTGTTGATGTTCCACGGGGTATGTGGGAAGCAGAAAGCGATTCCTTGCAAATCCCAATTCCCTGCATTGTGGATATTTTGTCACTTAGATGAATAACACCTCTTCATCTGAAACTCTTGAGGCTCCAAAGTGAGCTCACCATGTTTTGGGCTTCCAGGCAGAGGGAATGTGGATCTGGGAAAGTGATGGGGAGACAGAGAACTGCAGCAGTGCGTGTGTGCAGGGAGAGCTGGGGTAGGAATTTTAGACAAAATCCTCTTACCTGGATACAGGGCCTTCAGGATCCTCTCTTGATCAGAGTTTTCTGTAACTGTGGCTCCTTAGGGCACCCAGCTCCAAGCCCCTCAAGATCCTGGGATTCTGGGATTCCATCTGCTGCATCACATGTGGCAAAACTGCTCTTGCTGCAATGTCTGTGCATGGCTGGAGCTTCTTAGCCTCCATTTACAGCACGTGATGATTCCATGCAGAGTTGTTATAATTCCACACTGAGTTATGCTACAAAACAGTTTGTTCGTTTAAATTCGTATGGGGATAATTGTTTTTTCTCTCAAATTTAAATGATTTGGTTTTTAAACTATTCCAGGAATAAAAAGCAGAATGTAAAAAATAGAGGAATCATTCCTACATCCATCAAACCATTAATTGGAAGCCTGTTCTCCTATAATCTGTCCTTGGGATGCTGGGTTTTTTTGCAGAAAAACCTTATGCAGAGGCAGCTATGGCAAAACCTACCATTTCAGCTACAAGAGCCACCTGGTTTCACCTGGGCCACACAGACTGTTCTTTTCCCAGCTTCCCGATTTAAAAGCTGTCCTTGCCTGCTCTCTGGAGAGCCTGGATCTAAACGCTGGAGCTCAGCAGGTAGGAGCAGAGCCCGAGAGCTGCCACTGTGCTGGGAGCACTCAGAGCACCGGGGGGAAGCCGGGCTGTAATGGACGGGGGGGTGGCACCTGCAGAGGTAACTGTGAGTCCCTGACCCTGGGAGTGAGCTTCCCTAGGCAAAGGGATGCCTCAGACAGAGCGGAGCAGGGAGGCTCTGCAGTGGAACATATCCGAGAAACTCTTCCAGCCAGGCACCTCCCCGAGCCAGCGGTGGCTGCAGGTGACAGCCCTCAAGCCCCGGGGCTTGGCGCCTGGCTTTGGGCTGGGCTCTCGGCTCCCTCCTTCCTCCTGTCCCTCCTCCGTGCCTCAGGCAGGAGCTGCAGGGGCTCCGGGAGCTGCAGCCTTGTTCCTGCCTGCGCGGAACCAGCGGCTGCAGCCGAGCTCCGCCACCTGTAAGCGGGGTACCCAGGGGGAGTGGGCTGGGGACTGCCTTTGGCTGGGGCTGGGCTGTGCCTGCCTCCCTGCCGGAGCTGGGAGCTGAGGGAGAACTGCAGGGGCTTTGTTAGCACCAGGTCTGTCTGTGCGTGTGAGCTGGAACGCTGGGTCCGCTGCCTGGAGGTGCCCTGATTTACTGGGGAGGGGGCACAACACTGCCTGCACAGGGATGCTGGTGATGCCAGGGATCCGCCTGCTGGAAAAAACCCTCCTTGTGCCGCCGGGGTGGGCAAGGCTGGAATACGGAGCAGTTCGTGCGCTGGAGGGGCACGGGGGCGGCAGCAGGTGCCTCTGACCCTCTGGCTTTGGGGTTCCAGAGCTGGGGGACGCCCACAGCCCCCAGCAGCGCCTGTGTTGCTGCTGCTGCTGCTGCTGGCAGGGCCAATCCACCTGGGCTGGGAGCTGGACTGCTGTGCCGAGCTCCAGGATTGGGAAAGGAAGAGCCTGCGGCTGTTCATTTTTTCCTCAGTGACTAAGACAAGTTTACATCATTTAATTTTGCCTTTCTATCAGCAGCAGGTGCCTCCAGTAGGAGAAAAGTATCTGGAGCTTGCAGGCCCTCGTGTTAGCCTTTGAATCGGAGCCGCCCCAGGGGCTGCAGAGTATAAAATGCAGTGAGATCAGTTTGGGGTGTTTTGCTAGAAAAAGGGGGATTGAGTGTAACTCTGAGCAAAGGAGGAGCATGTCCTGAGGCTGGCAGGTAGGTACTTGTAAGGTGGCACCTCATCCCAAAAGAATGGATCTGTGCTGCTGTTTTTTTCCAAATGAAAATCCTAGCAAGGAAAACTGGCCTCCAGTCCTCACTGCTTGGACAACTGTGGGTTGCAGCTGTCACTTACTGAACAGAATTGGCTTCAACGGGAGTCAAACCAAGAGGTTTCCGAGGTAACCTCTCAGCATGTCAAATTCCTGCCATCAGTCAGAGGTGCCTATCCATGTTATCCAGGTGAGGCTTAGAATTTGGTGATAATTAAAATCAAGTCACTGAGGCAGCAGTAAACAGAAATTCAAGAGCAACAAAAGGATTCAAATCCTTAGAGCAGCTCACAGAAAAAAAAAAAAATCAATGAGTGTTTCAAGTCCCTGTGCGGATGTGGATGGTGATGTAAAAGGGAACAGTCAGAAGGCAGGAAGGTAAAGAGAGTTTTCAGCCCTTCCACAGCCATTATCTTTCTAGAGAGGTGACACGGTGCATTTAAACCTCTGCTATCACCTTCACAGGCAGTTTTCTCCTGCGCAGCCTGCAGTTCTTTAAGACTAAAAGTGTCACCTCTGGGCAAATCCAATGTGGGGTTGTGGTGAAATGTTAAGGATCCAGCCCCCACGTGCTGCACAGGGGGCTCACCTCTTCTGCCTTTGGGCCAGGCAGGCTGCTCTGCCTAATTTCTAGTGGGGCATAATCCAATATTCCACAGCCCAGGAACTTGGGTGAGGGCTAAAATGCTCGTTATTGCAACAAGCTCTCAGTAATGATCCCTCGTGTGACCAGGTCACGGGCTGTTTGCTCTCATGCCTGTCTCCTAGAGGGCAGTGACACTTCTGTGCTAAAAGAGATGGAAACCAAACAATTCTATGGCTCTTGCTCATTTTTCACTCGAAGCAGAGACATCACCTAGTGCAAAGAACCTTGTGATGTGCTCTGTGCACTGGGATTGGTTTGGTTTTCTTCTGGTCATTCACTTTGCAGTGGTTACAGGATCCTCTGTGCCCCCATTTTGGGGGGGGACATAAACTGCCTGCTGCCAGTGCTGTCTCCTGTACCTGCTCAGTTAGCTCTCACTGCCTGATGGGCTCCTAAAGCACTTACTTTGTTTGCCAATTTTATCCTCCACTGGGACTATTCCCATGATTGTCCCACTTTTCAGGGATTTTTTTTTTTTTTACCTCTTTCTACCTGTTCCCCAATTACTCTCCTCAGTTTCAGTGCCCCAAATGACAGGGCTGTCAGGGAGTGACTCATGGAGCAGAGGCTGAATTGAAAGGTGCAATTTCGGAGGCTCATCTCCCATTAGTGGGGAATTTAGTGCTGCACATCCTCGGCAGGGATCATTGATTTAGCTGTTCCTATAGACTAAACCCCAGCACTCACGGCTAAATGCTGCTAGAGCATCTCTCCAGGGAAAAAGGTATTTTTCCAGGTAATACCTGGACCAGTCCAGGTATTTTGTGGGGACACTGACCAGTTTCCAATGATGGATGGGAAACTGCTACTTAGAGACTGGATCCTGAGAGAACATCAGTAATTTCCTACTGAAAGCTTTTAAAACGGGGACTTGCTTCCAAGATAAGGCAGCTAAAATCTTACTGCTTGCCAGGCTTCTCAATAAAGTGGATGCATAAGCGTGCCTGGGTGTGGAAATCTTACTTTAACCTGATTTCAGGGAACAGTTGGCTGAGATTTTAGTTAAAATTTAAAACAGCCTGTGACACATCAAATAGAAAAAGAAATTCTATTCAGAAGCTTAAAGGTTGACTGAGCATGAAGTAAAAAAAAAAAGATTATAATGACAAGGAATAGGTGAGCAGCCTTGGCTCTCATGAAGCAGGGTGGAAATCATATATATATAAAAAAATACAGAGCCATAACAAACTTGTTGTGAATGCCTCACCTGCCATTTGCATCTCCTGATTCGTGATTTGGCTTTGGAGTGAAATGTTTTCTATTCCCAGCTGAAGTAAATGAGTAATCTGCAACTAAGTCTTGTGTTTGTTACAGTCATCCCGCTGATAGCCTTGTTCTTTATCATTTGAAGTTTGAGATCTTTTTAAAAGAAATACCTTGACAAACTATTTTCTTTGGGCCCAGCTCAGACTATGCAGATAAATGACTCTGACGGGAGGATAAGCAGTTTAAACCCATTGAGAGGAGCTCTGTGTGCAACTCCGAGATTGGCACATCTCCCTGGGATTTCCCATTTCAAAATGAGAAATTTGCCTCTCAGGGTGCACTTGTTTTTCTTCATGAAAGTAAATGTCAGTAAGAAAAAATTATTTTATTGCAACTGGCTATTTTTAGGGTGTTTTTTCTTCCACAGCTCCTTTCTCCCAGATGAAAACCTACGAGGATATTCGGGCTTATTTGGAGATAAACCACTCTGAGGTATGTCATATTAAATATCATGGAAATTCTGATGGATGAAAAAGTTCAATTCTTGAAGAGTAAGTTCTGTTATGTTAATTCACAAATATCCCCCGAGTTTGTACGTGGCAGCTCAAGCCCTGCATGACCCAGACCCAACACTTCCTGCCCCACTCCCTGTCCCGCGCCTGAGCCCCAGGAACTGGGAATGGCGGGTTTGGTGTGGATGCAGCCCCCCCTTACTCTGGAAGAGAAGCAAAGAAGGGCCCAGATTCCCATGGTCTGTGCATGGGGTCCCTGTGGAACAGCATTTTAGGTTTTTAGTCAGTGGCTCTTCCTGGTTCCCTGAGGCAGAGGATGATCCATAAATTACTCTCTCCCTTATTTCTCAGACACTCGCAGACCAACGTCCTGGTCCTTTTGCCATCCTTCAGGGGCTGTATTTTGCCCCTGGAACTTTGTCACTTTTCAGCAGACCAGGGATCATTTTCCAATGTTCCTGGGAAATCTCTCTCGTTGTGCCATTACTGAGTACGGAGCTCAGGAGGACAAGGGAAGAAGAAATTTTTCAGCACTTGCCACATTAAATGTTCTTTATCTACAGCAACATGCTCTTGCTGTTCTTCCCATTTCTGAAGTTTCCTTATTTTTGTTTCAGCCTCAGAGGATTCTGTGATTTTTACACATAAAAATCAAGATATCAAGATGACAAACCCTGCGAGTTGTGTACAGGGGTGAAGCAGTGGTGGCTGCTCCAGGAGATTTCTTCCCTCTGCCTAACATAAAAATAATTGCATCACTTCATAATCACTTTGAACTGCTACTTTAACAATGGAAAACTGCTTTTCTGTATCCAGAGGTATGAGATTGTCCTGGTCAGGCTGTGAGATGTTCCACTGTGTATTTGTCTACGGAGACTGTGACTGGGATTCCAGCAGGGAATGAGCCTCATGTGTGTGGAAACCCAATGTGGCATGGGGCAGGTTTTCACTCAGGGAAGTTCCCACTTTATTCCTTTGCAGATTTTCTCTGGTATATTAAATGAAGAAGGGAGGCCTTGCTCTTACCAAGTTACCACGTGGAAGCTAATTACTGTTATTTATCATCTTATAACAATTAGGTATTGCATTATTTTTTTCCTTTTCTTAGATGATTTATGTTTCTGTCCTCTGTGCCTCTCTCAATTATTTATCACTCCTTGTTTTAGCCAGCAAGGACCCTGTGAAAACACAAGGCACTGGCTTAATTTCTCCTTCCAGCCAATCCTCCTCCCCCTCAGCTTCAGGATAATAAAAATCCTTGGAGCTTTTCCATTTCCTGTGATCTGCAGTGTTTATACAGCAACTTCCCTGTGTCTGTCACAGCTAAAATTTTCATTAGTGAAACTGGGATAAGACTCAGCTCCAGTTTTACCTCGAGGCTGTTTACAACTTCTTGTTTACCAGTTATGAACAAAAACTATTCCAGAGATCATTGCTGAAGAGATTGGAAGCCGCTGCTTCAAAACACAGTGTTGGAAAAAGAGAGAAAACACAGAATCTGTTGTCCAAAATAACGATTATTCCTCCTTCTTTTAGTGCGATAAGGGACAATCCTCTCATGGAATGACCAAGAACTTCTGCCTCAGATCATCAGAGACCCCCTTGAAAAGCCAAACTGCAGCAGGTAAGGAAGGAAAGGCACCTCTGCCTGACCTGCTGGGGACAGCACAGGGACAGCTGGGATAGCTGGGCATGGGGACTGGCAATGTGGTGGGAGCCAAAAGCCACCTTCCTGGGGCCAGATTGTCTATCTGGAGCAACTCCTCTGAGAAGCAAAAGATTATGGAAGCAAATTAGTGGATAATAATAATAGCAATAATAATAGTCATGTAGGGAAGAGCCGCAAAGGGAGCAACAGTTAGTCCAAGGGAGCGGAAGGAATGCTGGCTTTAAATGGGGTGAGACAGCATCTCCTGGGATTTATAAAGCACAACTCCAGATCTGGGATTAAAGGAACAGTGTCAACTCGTGTTGTCAAATATCTGTATTTGCATTCTGCCAGCGTTCCCCATCCTGAGCCCAGGTCTGGGTGCAAGTGCACCAGTCCTGCTTCCTTGAGGGATCAGGAACATTGGCATTAAAGCACTCCCCACAAGGCTGACTCTGAGCTCTGGCTGGGGAAAGCATTTGGCACATCAGACATCTCAATAAAAGTACTTCCAGTAATTTTGGAAGCATGGTGAATAAAAACTAATGAAGATAAATAAGCCTTTCTCTATAAGGACAGCCCCACGGAATGTACAACTATTCCTACACTTGTTCAAACCTACAAGCAGTCAGTTTTTGGTGAGAGATGCCACATTTTTGTCTCTCTACCTGGCTGTGCAGGCATTTAATGAGTATGTAAAATACAGACCCAGTAGAACACTGTAATGCTGCTGATGTTTAAACCGGCACAAGAGACCAGAACGAGATGGGTTTTCACTGCTCAGCTTGTTCCAAACCTGAGGCACAGCAGAATACATACTTTTTTTACTGCACTTGCTTCCTGAAAGTAAAACACTGGCGGAGTCTTTGCTGTTCATACCAACTCATCAGGATTTGGATACTTGTGCCTTAATTTAAATTCCATTTCTGTTAAGGATTTTGAAGTGCCTTAAAAGCCCCTGCACTCATACTTTAATTTCATGCCTGCTGGCACCAACTAATTTTGCTGCTCTCTTGTTAGGAGCATTCCACCCCCTGCTTCTTTAGGCATCCTCATCTGGGAGACCAAATAGACATGGAACAAAGTTTGGAATGCTGCCTCCAAGTCAAGTTACCTGCTTGGAAATGAACCCAGCTGTCTTGTACCTCAGCATGTTTAAAACATAGTGTGGTCCTTCTTGATGGCAGGCTTTGAGTTATGTAGCTTGTGAGCAGGGAATTAAATCAACCAGCTGCACTCAAAACCATCTCATGTTCATGAAAGGGGACTGGATTTGGACACGTGCAGGCAGAAGGTTTGTGCTACTGCAGAAGGCTTTGATCCCTGTTTTTCAGTGATGAGATTAGTGACTGTTTAGTGATGGTTGCTCAGCCACCTCACCGCTGCCCAGGTGCACGTGAGCTTTACACTTATTTCAGCACACAGTGTACCCAAAGCAGATAAAAATACTAATAATATAGAAATAATAATATCCCATGTTAAACAATAATGATATGACATCCCTTGAGATCAATTGCAAGCAGACTAAAATGACCTCTTTAAAAATATCTTTCAGGGCACATTAGGACACGAGGAAGAAGATGGACTCAAACTCTTCGTTGGATTGGCCTCAGGTGCTGAATTATAACGGGACATACAAGTACCTCTACTTGGAAGGCAACATCTCCTACGTGGACTTCTACCTCCACCAGCCTTCGGTGGCTGCTGTCTTCATCACCTCCTACCTCCTCATCTTCCTCCTCTGCATGGTGGGCAACGGGGGGGTTTGTTTCATCATCCTGTGGAGCAAGCACATGCGCACGGTCACCAGCCTGTTCATCCTGAACCTGGCCGTCAGTGACTTGCTGGTGGGACTCTTCTGCATGCCCACCACCCTCCTGGACAACATCATTGCAGGTGGGCTGGGCGCTCGTGGGGTGGGGAGAGCCGGGGGCACGTGTCAGAGGGGCTCTGTGGGCATTCTGAGTCACTGCAGTCAGAGGTGAGGTCAAGTGGAAGGTGTCCCTGCCCATGGCGTGGTGTTCCTGGGCATGGTTGGAACTCCATGATCTTTAGGAGTTCCTTTCCAATCCACACCTCTCCATGATTCTATAGCTCTATCGGGAATTGGAAGATGAGAGCCAGTGATTTGAAGCAGAGTCCTGCAGTGAGATGGCAGCAATTCCAACTGCCTGTTTCCTTCCAGGATGGCCCTTTGGGAGCCTGGTGTGCAAGATGAGCGGGACTGTCCAAGGAATCTCCGTTTCTGCCTCTGTCTTCACGCTGGTCGCTATTGCCGTGGACAGGTAAGATGCTGCAGAGTCTGTAACCATGGCTCTCATCTTCCCTGGCCCCCTGACCACACTGAGCCCGTTCATTAACCCTCCCAACACCACAATAAATCAGATGCATTTTGCTCCTACGGCTGTTAAGCAAAATAAAATGTGGCCAGATCTAAAAAGCAATTTGCTCCTCCACTGGTATCTCTTAAAGATGGTGGAACTGGGCTATCCTAGCCTGCCTGGGATTGGTTTGTTCCTCAGCCATGAAGCTGGATGGCAGAGGTGTTAATCCCTGCCTTGGTTAAATGGAGCAGCACAGGCAGCAACTGACAGGGAGGGTGAGGAGATGATTCCATCTCTGCTTATTGAAAAGCAGGCAATTTAATCTGTGTGTGCATGCTTGCCTGGCTAAGGAAGCATTCCTTAGATGGCGGCTTCTCTGCCACAGGTTCCAGTGCATCGTGCATCCATTCAAGCAGAAGCTGACCATTCCCGCTGCTGTGGCCATCATTGTGGTCATCTGGATCCTGGCCATGGCCATCATGTGTCCCTCGGCAGTCCTGCTGCAGGTGCAGGAGGAGAAGCATTTCCGGGTGCTCCTGGGCTCTGGCAATGCCACCCGCCCGGTGTTCTGGTGCCGGGAGGACTGGCCTGACCCGGGAATGAGGAAGATCTACACGACGGTTCTCTTTGCCAACATCTACCTGGCTCCCCTGTCACTCATCGTCATCATGTACGCCAGGATCAGCATTTCCCTCTCCCACACAGCCACGCCTGGGGCAGGGAAGCGCAGCCAGGAGCAGCGGCACGGCGTGTGGAAGAGGAAGCAAAAAGTCATCAAAATGCTCATCCTCGTGACTTTGCTTTTCACCCTGTCCTGGCTTCCCCTGTGGACCCTGATGCTGCTCTCGGACTACGCCAGCCTTTCCGACTTCCAGCTGCAGCTCATCAACATCTACATTTATCCCTTTGCTCACTGGCTGGCCTTCTTCAACAGCAGCATCAACCCCATCATCTACGGGTTCTGCAACGAAAACTTCCGACGGGGCTTCCAGGCCGTCTTCAAGCTCCAGCTCTGCTCCAGGGCGGTCTGTTCCCAGCCAGGCCCAAGCAGTGCCATCCTGCCAGCTGCCCGCTGCCAGACACCCCAGGATCGTGCTCCTCAAACAGCTACAGAGGAGGGGAAGCCAGTTAAGAAAGGAAATTGGGTGGATAACCAGCAGGATTTGACCATGGAGGATCTCAAAAAGGCCTGCAACAACAGGATCAAGTGAAACACGCTGTGACTCTGGAAATCTCTCAGAGCAGCTGAAGCAGGGTTGCTTGAACAATATTTGTGGTCACATTTCAGCCTGTGAGTAATCCCTTATCCCATAACTCTCATGGACTGAAATATGGCAGACACAGAGTCTGGAACCCACCAGTTCCTGGATTTTCTTGTGGTTGTGCTTCTGCCTGGACATTGTGAATGTCAGCTGGGTCCTGCCCAAATGACAAAATTCAACATTTTCCGTCACATTCCATTTATTCCCCTTTGTCGTTGTTATTTCTGTGATATCCATTATTATTGCAGCTAGAGAAAGAAATAGAAATGGAAATTTGAGAAATAAAGGATAAAAAATGGGTTTTGTGGTATGATTTTTGGGGGGATACGAGTCACCCAAAAAGACTGAAATTTCAGTATGAGCAGGAGAGAAAACACTTGAGGGCTCACTGGATCTGACAAACCTCAGCAGGTGCAAGAGGGACAGTGGGAGCTCCTGGAGCTGGTGAGGAATAAGATTTGTGCAAGGACCAGCACAGGATCACAGAGCCCAATGGCTTATTCTGTAAGGCCAAATCCCAGGTCACGTCATTCCCCAGGGCAGTTCTCCTTCAGGTAAATGGGAGTGGCTTCCACGTTGTGACATTGCCTCCTGTTCACTACTGACTGCCTCAGTTTATCTCAAAATGCTCATTCTCTTCTCTCCAGATTACTGAAATTTTATCCTCAAAGCTTTACCTACACCCTGCCTGAGGCGGGAGTTTGCAATTTTTTGTGCTTTGAGGCCGCTCCTTCTTGTTTCAATGAGGTAAAAAATAGAGTTTAACGGATCTGTTGATGATGTGTGGGAATTGCAGTGATGTTTCAGGGTGTGATGGGGGCAGGTACTCGGTGACCCCAGGTAAAGCCATGACAGGGATGAGAATCTGTTGATCTCTGGGTCTGCCTTGGCATCCCAGAGCCTCTCCTCATGCAGATCATGAGGGGAATACTTTCTAAATCGGTTGCTTACTGACTTTTTTAGTGTTGAATTAATGTTTTTTGTTCATTTCATGTCTTTTAAGCCTTAGGTGGCATTTCCTGTGGGGCCAGTGGAGTGCTGAGGGTTGCTGTGGATGCTGGGAGAGGTAATTGCCTTTTCTATAAAACGTAACTATACCAAATCATTAAGTTTCTACGATAAGAACAAGACTTATGCTCCCAATAAAGAACTGGGGTGTGTTGGGCAGGGCCTGGAAAGCGCAAAGGTTTTCTTGCCTTAGTTCCTCCAACCATTGAT
The DNA here is from genome assembly GCA_013398955.1 of Callaeas wilsoni. NCBI lineage: Eukaryota > Metazoa > Chordata > Aves > Passeriformes > Callaeidae > Callaeas > Callaeas wilsoni. Next base: position 17,062 of record VWPU01019750.1, read on the forward strand.
TTCTGTCTGCAGCAGTAACTTCATTAAGTAGAGCTGCATCACTGATGATATCTAAGCCGTTCTTTAGGACTGAGTGCACAACAGGGAGCAGAACCTGGGTTCAAGTGTGTTGCAACAATGCCAGGAAAACCTAAATCTCTCAGAAAATAGCATAAAATAATGTATTATAAATGTCTTTATTTCAGTCAAGCGCCTGCCACTATAGTGGGTGAGTATGCAGCTATACTTACTGAGATAACACACAGGTGGTGCACTGGCACTCCTGGGTTAATGTTAATTTTTGCCAGGTGGTTTTGATTAGGTTCAATTGCAGTGGATCTGTACTGAAAAGCTGGAGCCCTGAAGCACAAGATGCTGTGGTGTCCATAGTGAATATTGTCTAGTGAGTCTCCTGTCTAATGCTGTGCTGTCACCAAGTCAGCTCATTCTGGTTTAAACTCTCTTGAAAAGTGCTGGAAGTACAAATTGGAGTCTAAAACACATGTGGGAATCTTTGTGTTCCCAAGGGAAAGCTTTAGGGGTGTGCAGCTCCTGAACTACACAGATATTTCGGGTTCCCACAGAAACCTGCTGCGCTGTGGTTCTGGGGCAGGAGTGCCAGAAATTTGGCATATTCAGTGCCACCTTGAGAGTTATTTTCTTTGAAGCTCCCAAGATCAGTCTGAAATTAGGGAGCGTGCCCCACTTGTGACCCACGGAGGAGGGCAAACGGTGTAGCTGTGTATTTTTCCTGCTCTCTGCACTCCCTCACTTTTTTGCTGACACAAATGGAGCTTTTAAATCCCAGGAGCACAGGGTCTGCAGTGTTTTACAATAACAGAGTGAGACACGATGGATTATCCTGTTCAGGGATGCCCGTGAGGGACAGGTCAGCTGGGACAGCCTTTCTTGCTGTGTCTTTTCCTCTCTGGGAAGAGGAAAACCCACTTGGCTTTCCCATGCAGGTCTGACTGAGGCTGTGAATTGCAATCCCCAGAGCATCCTCAGGCTCCTGAGTGGCAGATTCAGGCAAGCCCTGCCTTATTGTTAGATTTTTGTCAACACCTTAAATTTAAGAAATCACTCTGGGCCACAAGTTCTATGGATGACAGCTCAGGTCTGTTCACAAAATGAATTATTTATTAAGCAGAGAAGAGATAACAGATGAATAAAAAATTGTAATGGCAAGATATAATGTTAAATCCAGAGTGCTCATGGTAGCTGGGGACAATCCAGAGAAGCCATTTTACTTGACTTGTTACCAGTCTGTGTAGATCAGGATGTTCCCCGCTCCTTGAGTCTTAAAATCATAGGAAAGTTAAGATGCAACTCGGGATCAAAGAAAAGTTCACGCAGTTAATTTTTCTTGGAGGAGTTCAATAGGTGGGTCAGTGACTCCCTTTACTCCCAGTCAGGCTTTTTAGTTCAGCGTTCTCCTTCAGTGAAGTTCAGCATTTCACATATCCCTGGCTCAACATACCAACGTTAGACCATTCTACGAAACACCCCAAAAATATACATGTATAATATAGTCTGGTTGCCTCAGGGGAATCAAAGGTGTAATGAAATTCAAACTCTTCCTACCCACTCAGCGTATTACTCCAGCCAGGAACTTTATGCCTTACCCTAAGGAGGTAGGAAGAGGTGCACAAAACTGTTGTGGTGAATGAACCAAACGCAAGAATAACCAGGGGGCCACAGAGCCCAGAAAAAGAGGTTTGGTGGGCTGGTTCCAAAGATTAAAAACCCCTTCTGGGAGGATGGCTTCTGCCATTGAATTCCTAGGATTCCTGAGGGGGGCTCGGTCTGCCTGACTGACAGTTGACAGACACCCCTTGTATCTCCTAAGGAAAGGTAGCCAGACCTGTCCCGCCTTTCTCCTCTTCCTATAGGTCCCTGCTATGTTACCCCCGCCTCCTTCCCTGTAAAGGCCTTTAAAAAGCCCTTTAAAGGCCCCTTAGGCTACTATCTTGTGTTCTTCGCTTCTGGTTCTGTTCGAGGGAGCTGCTACAATAAACCCTTGGAACATCGGCCGGAGGAGCCTCCTCTGCTCAATGTTTCTGGCCACACATGGGCTATCCACAAGCCCCAGGCCCGCTGGGCTCCGTGCCCTCCACCGCACGGGCTGGGAGGCTGGCTAGCGAGGCACCGAGGTGCCACGGGGTGTTCTCCCTTTGTGTTGGGCACTCCTGGAAGAAGCTGCTGCCATCTCAGCCCGGCCAGCTGCCGGCGCAAAACTGATTCCACAACCACACGACAATTCGGGTTTCATTCGGGGATGTGAAAAACACGCTTTTCCTCCTGTTAGGATTTAAAAGCTTTTAATAACGGGACAATAAGGGACAAGACAATAAAGCAAAAGATAAGGCGCCGGGCGGCCGGGCGGTCTCTGTACCGCCAACGGTCCGCACTGCCCGACGCAGTTATCTTTGTATTTATCTTTAAAGTTTTACATATGCATTAAACTTCTCAATGCGCCTATACATATTCATGACCTCTCCCCGCTTCGTATTTAAATGAACTCAAAGGTTATTTGAGCATGCGCCGTGCCTCGTGGTGGTAGTGGGCCGGGGTCTTCAGGGATGAAGAAGAGTCTTCCTCTCAGGGGCCGGGGTCTTTCTCTCAGTTGAACTTTTTACCTTTCTTTGGCACGCATGCTCTTTTAGGCTCTAGGATTCGGCCTGTGCTATGAGCTTAGCTTCAGCTGATTCAGGGGTCTTGGAGAGCAGGGACCAGGTCAGATCGCTTTCCTGTTTACAACAAACCTACATCCTCCCATCCTGCTTCTGACAAGCACCAGCAATAACAAGGGGCTCTGGATGGATCATTCCTTAAGCCCTCCTTTAAACTTTTTTGTATCTTATCTACACCAATTCCTTCCACTCAAGGACAGATTGCATCACTATATCCACTATTAACAGAACAAACTACAGTCATATTCTTATTGTGAATCCATTTTAACATTATACATTTAACATTTTTTAATAATCTGCGAAAAGCCAATATTATAATATATATCTATAACAGGGGACAAATCTTTGCCACCCACGGAGACAAGCAGCGTGAAGACGCAAGCATTCTGAGGCGATACTTGCAGAAAACCCGTGTACAGCGCAGAACTTTTGAGGCAGAAAACACAGAAATACTGAGCAGCAGCTGCGCCCCCGGCCTTGAGCCGCCAGCAGCGCGCTGTGCTCACTGCCGCCACATGGGGGCGCTGGAGGAGCAGTTGGCGCAGCCCCGCGCGGGTTTCCAATCCCCGAAACCATCTCTTGGCCGAGCGGGCCGCAGCGTTTCGGTACTTTTGATGCACAAAGGCCGTGCCAGGTCTGGGTGATTTTGTCCCAGTCTCAGCTGGCACTAGGGACACTGTGAGAACGCCTTGACGCATCTTCCTGGTCAGTGCTGGTGAATAGGTCCTCTTGTCCACTATGCCCTAATTCACAATTTAGCTACGCTAGTGCTGTGCTGGGTGTGGATTTGGGTCGTATCTGGCCACAGGACCCTGTGGCAGCGGGAAATTTGGTAGGTTTAGTTGTTGTGGTGTCCCAGCCCCGTAGGTTTTTGTCACTGTTTATTTCTGCAGAGAGGAAAAGCGTCCCTGCTTGGCTGGTGTTTCCCTGCTAGCAGAAGAGGCCAGGCCTGAGGCTGCTCAGCATCGGTGTGACCCACTGACAGTGTCACCTGCCCTGGGCACAGTCACCACAGCTGCCCAGAGCCAGAAGCATCCAGCCGAGGGATCCAGGAGGATGCAGCTCTTGTTTCAAGGAGGTAAGAGGTGGGGGTGCAGGATGTGGAAGGAGTGTTTTCCAGGTAGGGATGGAGGGGTATCAGGGAGAATTTCGGCTCCCAGCAGCTCTGTCAGTGCTGGATGGGCTCGGTGAGAGCACAGGGTGGCACAGGGAACCCTGGGGTTATAAACAGTTCAAATAAGCGAAGAAATGAACGGTGGATGACTGGGCAAAACAGATGGTGGCGTTTCAACAAGAACCAGATAACTGGAATTTGACTTTTGGCATTGCTACATCTGGTATGTATCTTATCTCTAGGCATGACATTGGAACTTGAACATGCCCACAGCGAGTTGTGGGTCGAGTTCAAGGACTGCTGAAATTACAAGTTGCAGCAGCCAGTTGCTTCGGTGTGTAGAACGAGCTCTAATGCTTGCAGCTACATGTGAGCTGAGAAAAGAACATCAGGAGGGCTGGAAACAATTCCCAGAAATGTGTTTAAAAAAAATGAGATGGACTTCTCCCGAAGTGTCTGAAAAGCTCTTTTGGTTTACTTTATAAATTGAAAACTGAAGTGCTTGTAGAAGTGTTGGCATGTGCTTTAATGTATTTTTGATGAGGTGTTGACTCAGTGCTGTTATTGGAGCTGCTCTTGGCTCAATAGGTGCCCCTAATTCACCTGTAAGGACATGGTTTGGTTCACTGCTCCTCAGAGCTGGTACAATGGATGGAATTCCAGCGGTACCTCATAGATGGCTCGTGGTGTTCCCTAAAGGAGCATTTCTGCCTGCAGTGACAGCTCTGGTCCCTTATGAGCTGGTGTGAGAAGCAAAGGGATTGCAGCCACAGCTTTGGAATGATGTTCCTGTGGCACAGACATTCTTCCCTGGCAGGTTATTGGGTTTGAGGCAAAGCACTGACAGGGTCTTAGTTGTGCAGGGAACAAAATACTTAATTGGAAGTCCAGTCTGGGAATGTTGTGGCTTCAGAAGGAACTCTGTGACCCTTTCCATGCCCTGTGCTGACATGGCACAACAGGCTGTGGGGCTAAAGTAGATCCTTTGCTTGTTCTGAAGGGGCGGTGAACTGGCACGATATGCACTGAACAGAGGAAGTTGGATGTGAGGATTTGGGTTAATCTGGAAAGCTCCTTGAGCCCTAAGAATCATGGCAAGTGCAGCACTAAAAACTCCAAATTAGGAATAATCAAGAGATGAACCAGTTCTCAACAAACTCAACTTTCAAAATTATTTTTCAAGATAAAATAAGATTGAAATGAGCTTGGCTGGAAAGCCCCTGTGAAGCAAAGCACAATGAAAATACCTGTGAGCAGAAACACTAAGGAATTCCTGCTGCTCCTGATGTCCTGGTTTTTTCAGGTAGATTTTGTATGGAATTGAAAGGCAGTTTTCTTGCCTCTGGTGAGCTGCAGCCACATCCCCCTTGAAGAAGAAAATGTGGAGGGAGTGGCAAGCAGGAAGAAGGCTTTTAGACTGGATTCCAGTTCCTCCTGGTGGCTCTGTGCTGCTTGAAGTACAAAGAAACAAAATCTTGGAGTATCTGTTTGTTTGTTCACCTCTTTAGCTTCGAAGAGACACGCTGGACACGGAATTCCAGGGAAGCTGCACTGCCTGTAGTGATTGGATTGAGAAGCACTTGAAGCTGTTTCCTGTCTGCTGCTTTCCCACCTTCATCTCAGCTATCTGCATCTCCAGTCAGCCACACATCACCTTTACTTTTCCAGGGTCTTTGCTGAAGGCTTTGTAAATGTGGAAATGAGTCATTCTTGTAGCTGGAATTTATTTGGAGGATCCGTTCCAAAAGATATCTCCTGTTGTATAAAGTGATTGAAAAGTCCCCACACCACAAAAATTGCTGCAAAAGAAGAAAAAGGAAGCCAGTAGCCTGGAATTGGTCGCCCCAGGCCCCTGCCAAGCACAGAGGTTGCTGCTTGGTGATTTTTCTCCACAGTGTTTGTCCTGTACTGTCTGTTCAGGGCTTCTTCCTCACTGTTCAGTCCCAAATAATGCTGGAGGAAGAGGCCAAAATTCCCACTGTGGCTGTGGAGGATTTGTCTGCAGCGACTTGCTGGTGGAGCAAGGACATGTTGCTGCAGAATGAGCATAGGTGGATGAATCCTCTCCAATCACCAAGCATTGTCCCCAGGTGTCACACCCTGCTGCCTTCACGTGGTAAGATTGTAATCCCCCAAGCCCAGGTGCTGTTTGCAGCTCTTTGCATTGGAGCTTTGTGTTTCAGCTCCATAAAGTCCATTTCACTGTTTAGGGCGTGTGACTCTGTCTGTAATGAGCACACTGGTCAGTTAGTCCAAACCAGTTCCTTCCTTGAAGTGATGGATCACAGGACTGTGACCAAATGACCTCTTATCCTGGAGCAGTTCTCTGCTGCTCTCAGGAGAGGATGGTGCTGAGGTCTGTGAACGAAGGACAAAAGCGATCCAGCATTCTGGATATCTCTTATCTAAAGTCCAGTGCTAAAGGATAACTCCCAAGTGGGGTCTGGGATGATGATGGTTCTTCTAAAATTAGGCAAATAATACAATAAGAAAAATTAGCATCATTTTTATGTCTGAAAGAGATTTGAATAAAAATCCTGGAAAAAGACACGTATATATTTAATATGGCTGTCCCCTCTCATTTTTAAAGGAAAAGCTATGTAATAAGCAATGAGAACAAATATATATGAAAGCCAGGAGCCTTTGACTTGCACAGCAGACTTAATTTTCCTTTTCTCCTCTCTTTTCAGGCAGGAAAAATCTTTTAATTGGACCCAGCTGTGCCAAAACCTTTGGTTTTGGTTGGATTTAAGCAGCCAAACCCAGCAGTCTCCAGCCCTGATGGCCCCTCACTGGAGGACACCTGGTCCTGCACATGCTGTGGGGTAAGTCAGAGGGACACATTTCTCTTTTCCTGTCTGTTGGGATTAACTCAGTAGGAAATGTAAGCACAGCTCTACTGTTTACTGGGGTCTGGTTAAAACTCCATTTATCCTTGTGTTCAGGGATGTGTGGTCCAAGGGATTGTATTGACTTGTGGATTCCAAGGACACCAGAAACAGGAGGGTGTGTGATGCCGGAGCTGGGTCACATCAGGTTGTGTTCCCCTCTGAGGACAGACTCTGGGCTGAGGTGAGATTGCTGTGAGTGTTTGGATGAGCAATCCAGGGATCAGGGAGCTCTGAATTCCAGGTGCTGATGGAACCATTGCCTTAGGTCTGTTTAGGTTGTGTGAACAGGGATTTGGGCTGGAGAGCTGTTGTTGGGAGTGGAGCAAACCTGCTCCACGGATGTGCAGTGAAGGACTGAGTGAGTAGCAGGGAAGGGGGAGTATTTATACCATCTATAATCTAGATATCTATATCAGTATTTCACCCAAATTCGGGGTGGAGCAGTGAGGCTGCTGGTTGGATCTGGCCCGGGCCTGTCAGGATTAGCTTTAAACACCCCAACCAAACCCCTGAACCCTCAATGGACGTGTCAAACACTTCCACAGAAACACAAGTCAGTAATTTCTACAGAGGAAAAATTATTAGCAATTATTTCTGATCTGTGGGGAATTTTCTTTGGAATTGTCAACCAGAGAGCGTATCAATGGAGAGCATTTCTTTTGGCTCTTTTTCTGGTTTGTAATTTCCTTTCTGGTTTAAATTAGTTTTTTGTGTTCCTGTTAAGGAAACAACACGTCTTTACCTTGAAATGTGGGGTGGTTTCATTTGTTTAGGGTTTTTTTTTCCCCCCAACTGAATCAGCCCTTCCATGAATAGTCTGTGTTGTTCTGCATGCTTTGCTTATGGGTCAGAGAAAGAAGTGAAATTCCATTTTATTATCTTATATTTTTCCAAATATAAATGGGATGTTGTCTTGCTGTTCCTCAAACCACTGCAGGCACATGGGAGTGTGTAAATTGAGCTCAGAGTTGGCAGAGTTCTCTGAGAAATTGCAATATTTGAGAGATTTAAGTATTAACAGCAACTCTATTGTCTCTTGGTTGCAAAGATTCTGTCCCACAGTTCCAGACAGATGAGGAAAAAAAGGAACTTCTCTTATTCATGGAAGATTATTTCTTGTGTAGTCTTTCCATTCTGCTGTATGACTTACTGTCAAGTATCTTTCTAGCAAAAGTTGATAGAAATTTAGATTTAGAATTCTAATTTGGGTCTCCTCACTCCAAAATCTTGCAAAGCCTAAAGGACCGGGGTGTTGACAGCTCTTGGTGAAGGTTGTTTATTACTGTTAGGTCAGATTTCCCTCAGCTCTGGGCAGGACACTCCTGGGACCATGCTGAAGATCAGAATTAGGGCTCTGTTTAGGACTGATCCAAATAAGGTCAATGTTTACCTGTAGGTTTGCAAGGCAAGGAAAGTTTTGGGGGGTAAAATCTGGGGTGATTTGTAGCAGAGTGAATATACATGATGAAGTAAATTGAGGAAGTCAGTAATCAAAAGGTAGAGAATGTTTGTGGGAAGAAGCTGGAGAAAATCTCCAGGCAGAGAAGAGCAAGATGGCATTTTTGAGGAAAACTATTGTCAGTAAAATCTGAGGTAACATCTAGGGGAAAAAATGAACATTTTGAGATCAGCTCAGGTAATCAGTAGCGTCCAGGCAGGGGAATTTTTGGGGGTAATTTCTGATGTAATTTGTAGGGGAGAGCATGAATATACGGAGGTAAACAGGGAATCAATTGTGGACAGGTAGGGAAAATTTTGGGGTAAAACTCAAGTTGCTCTCAAGGAAGGTACAATGAATATTCTGGAGGTTAAACCCTAGGTAAAATCTCTGTTTACAGGTATTCCCTGATGTTATGCAGCTCTGAGCTGGGAAAACCTGGCATAACTTAGAGGGGACAGAGGTGACACTTTGGGCTGAAAACCTGGTGTAATTTAGAGGAGACCCAACATGTGTTTGTGTAGGAAAATGTGAGGGGATGTGGAGGGGAGCCAGGTGGGATTTTGAGGGAGTTGCTGGGGGGAGAGAATGCACATTTTGGGGTAAAAATGAAGAAATCAATAATGTACAGCAAAGAAAATTTGGGAGATAAAACACGGGGTAATCTTGAGGGTAGAGAATGAGCAATTTAATGTAAAAAATGAGGTAATGAGTAACGAAGGGAAATTTATGGGGGAAAAGCTTGAGGTACTTTCTGGGGGAGAGAATGAATATTTTGAGGGAAAGATGATGTAATCAGAAGGGGACAGGCAGGGGATATTTTGGGGTAAAACCTAAGGTAATCTTTAGGGAGAGAATGAACATCTTGAGGTAAACTTAGGTAATAAGCAGTGCAAAGGTAGAGATATATTGGGGGTTAAACCTGAGATAATCTCCAGGGTGGAGAATGAATATTTTGAGGTAAAACTGAGGTAATCAGTAGTGGACAGGGAGGGAAAAATCCTGGTGAAATTTGTGATAACCTCCAGCAGAGTGAATGAAAATTTTGAGTTAAGAGTTAAGTAATCAGTAGCGCACATTAGGGAAATATTTGTGGCTAAAAACTGAGATAACCTCTAGGGTAGAGAATGAACATTTTGATGTAAACAGACCGAATCAGTAGTGGTCAGGCACAAAAAATTTTAGGGGTAATGTGCAGAGGAGAGAAAACAATGTTTTGAGGTAAATATGAGTTAAAAAGTACTGGACAGGTAGGGAAAATTTCAGGGAAAAATCCTGAGGTAATCTGTAGCAGACAGAATGAATATTTGGGATAAGATAGAGGTAATTAGTGGGGGGGGTGGGTTGGTGGGAAAATATAAGTAATCTATAGGGAAAAAATGAATGTTTTGGAGTTCAAATCTGAGTTAACCTGTTGAAGAGGGACTGAAAATCCTGAGGTAAAAATGAGGTGGTCATTAGCAGATAGGCATGGAAGAATTTGGGATTAAGACTTGAGGTCATGTGCAGGGGAGAGAATGAGCATGGTGAGATAAAATGTAATTAATAGCAACAGGTAGGAAAAATCTTGTGTGCTGAGTCTGAGGTAGTCTGTAGTTTAAAGAAAGAAAATTTTGAGGCAAACTGAGGCACTCAGTAGTGTACTGGTAAGGTGAAGTTTTGGCTTCAAAATTTGAGGTAATCTGTAAGGACCAAAGAATATTTGGGTCAATAACCTGAAGTAATCTGTAAGGGACAGAATGAATATTTTAGAGATTAAATAGAGGTAAATGGTGGGGGGTTTTGGTGATAAAATCTAAGTCATCCATAGAGGACAAGATTAACATTGGGGGTAAAACTTGAGGTAATTTTTAATGGACTGAATGAACATTTTGAGGTAAAAAGGAGGTGGTCAGTGGTGAACATGTCAGGATAATTTCGGGGTAAAACTTGAGCTGCTCTGTGGAGTACAATGAATATTTTGGGGGGAAAATGTCAGGCCATCTATAGGGGCCAGCAACTCTGCAGTGGGGGGAATAATTCCT
>VWPU01019751.1:0-27423 GCA_013398955.1 Callaeas wilsoni
CCGCGCGCGCGCCCCCCGCGCCGTGACCCATTTCGCCGAACAAAGGATTTGCGCTGGAATCTCGCTCAGCGCCGGGACCTAAAATGGCGCCGGCTCGCCCGCCCCCGCCCCTTCCGCGGGCGCCATAGAGACGGGGCGGGCGGAGCGGCCGCCCCTCGCCGCCGCTCTGTACGCGGGCGCAGCCCCGGCTCGCTGGTGCGGGCGGGCAGGCGCTGCCGCGGCATGGCGGGCGAGGGCGACTCTGAGCCGGGGAAGGTAATGGAGGGCGGGGGGAGCGGCGGCGAGGGGCGAGGAGGAGAAGGAAGGAGGACGATAATGATAATGAGGAGGAGGATGATGAGGAGGGGAGCGATGAGGAGGAGGAGCGGCGCGGCACGGCACGGCACGGCACGGCACGCTGCTGCCCGCGGCAGCCCCGCGCTGGGGACACGGGAGGTCATTGCGGAGCAGCAGCGACCGTCGTCCCCCCCCGCCACCCACCCCGCTGCTTCGCCCCCCGAGGAGATAATTAGGGAACAATAGGCGGAAAGCCGCGGCAGAAGTGAGGCTCTGCAGGGCCGGGTGGGTGGAGCGGAGGTTGTTGTTGTGTTCCCCGGGCCCCGCCGTGGGACTTTCTCTTGGTGGGCGAAACACCGTGGTGAGGCTGGAGGGTTCGTGGGGCCGCTGGGCAGCGGTGGGCAGAGACATAACTGATGATGCCGCGCGTGGCAACAGGTGAGAGGCTATTTTAAAAGGATGCATCACGCTGCATGGATGTAGCAGAGACACCTTCTTAGCCAACAGCAGCAACATATGAAGTGACCTCTTCCATATGAGAGCACTTGAAATTACTCATCAGGAGATAGGACCAACATAGACTGTATCTTTTGTGTCGCTGGTGCACAGGGACAGCTGATGGCTGTCCCTAGGGAACATGGATAAAACTAACGATGGGGATTTCCATGCTTGCCATCCCCACTACCACAGTGACACCATGACTCGTTTCACAGAGTTGTCAGCCGTCCACAAGCACCTGAGTACTGTAGTACTCTGCCTTCAAAATCTATTTTGACCAAATGGAATACCTTCACAACAAAATAAAACAATCGCCTTTGATGAATTTTGATACAGTTGCACACGTGATTCTCTATGCTCTAATGGTTTAAGCACAATAGAACGAAATGTGTTCTCACACTGTCCCTGGCCAAAGGATTGATAGCAGAACAATGTGCAGGTGTTACTGTGGGGCAGTCACCTTGACCCTGACCCATGTGCCCAGCCCCTGCCTAGACATAGGACTAGGTTATAAGTTACTGGTTTATAAATGTTTTTGTTCAGTATAAGGTTCTCTACTACATGCTCATTCTCCAGTAACTTTTTTCAAGCACATTTGCCGTTTCAAGTACTAAAATTACATGGCATGACTAATTGCATACTTGATTGTAACCTTCCTTGTTTGTTGTGATGTAATAAAAATCCTGGATTCTTAAGGATCTTCTCCCTTCCTTTTTTGGGGACTGTAAAGGTAAAAAAAAGTGGTTCTTTTTTAATATTCAGTAGAAAGGATGGATCAACAGTTTTGTGCAAAACGTAAATGTTACGTAAATTAATAGTTAACTCTTCCAAAAACATTCCTGATATATCTGTGCCTGTTCACTTTTGGTCAGCTATAACCCTGGAAGCAGTAGGTCCTCAACTAGTTATATTTGACTACTAAGATTACAAATCAATTTTACAATGGAGTTGGCATCACAGACTTCTACAAAAGCGATTTTTTTTAATTTATATTTTTTAAAATTTTTGGTTTTTCTTGTTGTCTTACAGTCCTTTAAACTCCTGGGATTTCTTGATGTTAAAAATGTCCCATGTGCACGAGAATCAGTGCTCTATGGCTCCCTGGGGTCGTCAGTTATGGGTCTTGGACATTTTTTAGCCACTAGTAAGTATTTATTCCTTTTGGGTTTTATATATTTATTTGCAAGAAAAAAAAAACCAACTTCTGTTTGCTGTTAGGTGTTATTAATAATGGGAAGTCATACAAGTTGTTTTCTCTAACTTTTCAGAAGATTTTTGTTTTTCTTTCAGGTAGAGTTAGAAGATCTTGTGATGTTGCAGTTGGTGGCTTTATTTGCATAATGTTAGGATACTGGTATGTAAAATGCTCCTTCAATTTTGACAGGCCTGTGTTGGATGAATTGTACAACATGATCCCTGTGTTTCAGTTTTCAGAAACTGTGTTTCATGTTGCTTTTGAAACTGCATTAAAAAACCTGCCTAAGGAAGCATCCTCTTCCTTCTCCCCAAAATACTTATCTTCTTTAAAGGAAAACATTTCAATGTGTTTGAAATGTTTATGTTGATATATTTTTTTAAAATACTTCCTATTGTTTCTTGAATCCTAAGTGATCAATTTCCCCACTTACTTCCATTTTTCATAATTATTTTTTCCTTTGCGTACTCCATCCTTGTGTCCTAATTCCAAAGGCAGCATGCTGAATTTTACTATCATTATCGCACGTGGTTGCAACTTTTCAGCTGGCTGAATGACTCTGGTTTGATACTGCCACTCATATAAAGCAGGGAATTGTGTTTTCTTTTCATCTCCTCCTCTAGGTTTTACTGCAGGTACAACTTGGCCCAGCAAAGGATCCGGCAAAGAATGCTTAAAGAAGGAATGAAAAACAGAATTTTATTTGAAGGCAGTTATCTTGATCCAGAAAAGGAACAAACTGGCAGTGAAAGAAGCGATTCATAGGTTGCTCTGGAGGAGTTGTGGTTTAATGCATCTTTGGGAAAAGGTGGTCCAAAAATGTCAGTCTACACTGCAAGCCTGTGAGTTGTCTAAAACTGGTAAATCATGGTTTTCCTAGCAAATCTGAGCAGGAAATTCATAGTGAATCTGTTAAGTCTGTACAAGCCTTGCTTTGTTTCATGTATGTATGTATGTATGTGAATGCACACATTTGGAATGATGTCCTGTTAAACATCTGGGAGCTGATGTGTTCTCTTGCAGGGTCTCAGAGGATTAACGACAGTGATTTGGGACTGCTTTATCTTCCATTATAAACACAGTGTGTTTTCTTTTTAGCAAAGTTGTATTTACATCTCATTTAAATACAGGAAAGTATTTCCATCAGCTGTTGAGTAAATGTATCCTTCAGTGCTATTGTTAACAGTGCTGTTTGTAAAACAGGAATATTTAAACAGTAGGAGAAGGCTTTGCTTGTGTGAGGTGGGTAATAGCAGCAGCCTTTCAGCTGCAGGATAACCAGTTAACTTACATACACTGTGAAGCTGAAGGATTTACATCTTTGTTCTGTCTGTTTGAAACTAAGAGTAAAATCACACTTCCAAACAGTCTAAACTATGTAAGTAAGTAATTTTTTGCTTCGTTAAAAATCTTGCTGTTTAAGACACTTCCCTGCTATTTGTGGAATAATAATTTACATTATTTGTAAGTAGCAATGTTTGTTTTTTCTTTCTTTTTTCTTCTTTGAAGGCCTGTTCTACTTAACTATTTCACTGTATATTTTTCAGTAAAAAGAAATATCACTACATAATTTCAAGGAAACCATCTTATTTGGAAATACAGTGTTAGATCTAATACCATATTGGTGAAAAGATGAGTGACATCATACTCCTTGCTTGCTTCTATCTGCTTCTGTCTTTATTTTTTCATATAATGATTTATGGTCAATTATGCTGCAAGCACTTTCTGGCCTAAAGGCATTTCACCAAACAAAAACAGTCCTTTTCCCCCACCCTGTGCTTAGTCTGAGAAAGTTTGTGAGTCTGTTGTTAGCTCACACTTGCGCAGGGAGGTTTGGGAATCCAGGTGTAAACAGAAGTATTGCTCCACTTATTTATTTGGAAATATACTTCAGAGCACTAAACAAACACGCTATTTACACTGAGAAAATTAAGCTTTTACCCTCTGAGGATTAGCCTCTTATAAGAAGAAAACAAACCTACATACTCTGATTCCTTTTTGCCCCTCCGTTCCTCCCGTTTCTTGTGGAGGAAACAAAGATAAATTTTATTGAGGACATTGATTTCAATAGTTTATATAAAAAGTCTTCAGAAAAATTAATGCAGTGAAACACTTCCTGTCCTGACTGCAAAATCCGAACTGAGAAGTCAATTGGTAGCTAATTCAGAAGAGAAAAATGTTTCCCCTGGTTCTGTGTTGGGTGGGGGGGCCAAGGGGATGCGAGGCTGCTTACCTTTGGGGTGGGAGCTGTTGCTTCATAAAGCCCTTGGAGCAGCAGTGGGAAACTGAGTGAGCCATGAAGCTGGTCTTAACAAGCTCCTGTTTTAATGCATGGTTGAATTCTTTCCTATCTGACCGAAGAAAAGAAAGTGCAACCTAAGCAGGGGGTCTTTTGGTAGCGAGGTCATAGGTCAGCTGGGGGGTTAGGCAACAAAAGCACAGGGATGAAAATTTACTCTTTGGCAAAGAGCAGTTGTAGAGAAAGAAGAGAATGGTGTTTTGTGCTGATGGGAAAGAAGTTAGCATGTGCATAATGGCATCCTTTAAAACACAAATACTGTGACTGGTGAGAAAATAGAAGCGGCATTATGATACTGTGTAAATCAAAAAATCTAGGGAAAACTGCAGCATTAAATCCTCTCTGGTGTTAATTGGTGTTGGTTTAAGTTACTGCATTTGAGGATATTAGCCCAATAGCAGCTTAACTACGGTTGTAGCAATAACTGTGAAATGCTAGATGTATCTGCATTGCATAGATAACCCATCTAATACTTCTGCTTCACTGTGCAGAGTGTAAAATGAGCATGCCAGATGTTCACAGAAAAACTGGGGAAGAGGCAATGTGCAGGCAGCCTGGCCAGCACATTTGAGCTTCAGTGTTTACTAAAACTTGAGGTGGAGTTAACTAAAAGTCGAGGCCTTTGCTGAATAGGGCAGGGCAGGGATATAAGACAAGGAAGCGGCGAGCAGGACTCGGTGTGAAAGGGGGGGGCTGCAACAGCAGAGGGAAGAATGCTTATGGTCAAACATGCAGGGGAAAAAGTCTGGCATAATTCCTTGAAGTGCCAGCACCAGCTGCTTCTGTGCCAGCTATGGAGAACGAATTGAAAGTGACTGATGGGCTACCCCAATTAAAGGATGAGGGACAGGATAAAACAAAAAATCTCAAAGCTATTAGTTATCATAAATTAGGATGCAGTGACAAGAAAATAAAAATTGCAGTAACTTAAGTAATTCTAACATTTGAAAACAATGACGTAACTATTTTTTAAAATTAGGGAGTTGTATCCCTCTTTATCTGTTACTGCTCATTTCATAAATCTTAAGTCATTGGTGGAAATACGTAGTGCACCTCTGTATTTTATCAGACTTGAAATCTAAAAGTATTGCAGCTTATGACAGATACGATAAGTTTTGCTTTGCTTTGCTTGTTTAAATTAAGACTTCCCAAACAGTTACTAGGAAGGCAGAGAAATAGTAATTTTGAAGATGTTTGGCTTTCAGCTCCCTTAGAATAAACCATAAAAAGGGAGAGAATGAAGTATAGCAACTTGAAACCGTAAAGTTGTTAAAACCCTGTTTATTTTACCGACAGTTATGTTACTTGGTCACAGAATGATGACTGACACGCAGTTAGTCTTTATCCCTGAAGTTAGTAAAATCCTTTCTTAAAGCAACCTAAACCACCAGCAAAATAAAGAGATGGGTTTATGGCCCCATCACTCGTCCACACTTTCTCTTCCTGTTCCCCGCAGCAGCGATACTCTGGCAAGAGGCGCTTGCAGCCTCCTGCAGCAGGAGCGCACACTTGGGACTCCGGCAGCAGCCAGAGGCCGCTTGCGCAAGGTGAGTCCTCCAGGTGCTTCAGGAAGGGAAGTCGCTGTGGAGGCACCAGGCTGTAACGTGGAGATCTAAGGTTAATTGCCAGCCCCACTCCCAGAGCTGCGTGTGATCAGGCGGCCTCTGCTCTTTGGTGCCTCTCGCAGAAGCAAATGTCCTGCTTCAGCCATCACAGATGCCACAGGCTCAAAACCCAGGATCTTTTCTGAAGGTGACAGCAGAGGCAATTACAGCTGCCATCCCAAACTTGTCATTTACCTCTTTACCCAAGCAGAGATTTTTGGGAAATGTTGGCCTTCGCTGCATTTTGCAAGCTTCCAGACACTTAGTGTGTCACCGCCCACCCCAAGTCCTCGAGTGCTGCAAAGGAAAGGTCATCTCCTCTCATTGAGCCTGGTTTTTGGTAGGGTTTTTTAATATGGGTCTGGAGGAAGTAAGTTTCTTATTTCTGGTATAAGCAACCCAGGTAACAATGAAGTACTGTGTGAATTCAGCTGTAATGAGCTTCCAAGCAAAAGATTTTCTCCAGCTTAGTAGACTAATTCCCATACTTCTTTTGTTCCTATCCAGGCATTTAGCTCAAGAGCTCAGTGGTTACCCATTAAAGTTGTTTGCTTGCTCCATTTAACTCTTGAAACAAATACATTGTTCTCACCTTGGACAACTGATCAAAACAAAGTTTTACAGTATATTCAGATGCTCAAGAAGATGATACTTTGTTGGTTTTTTTCCTCCTAAGTGAAGAGCCAAGAACTAATTCCATATCAGAAGTGGTACTGAATTTTAGTCAATGTGACTCAAGGCCTTAAAACAGGTAACTTTCTTACACTTGAAATGAAAATATTACATTAAGCACCTACAGCTGCTAAACCTTCAAATGGTGGTGGAGGAGCAGGCTATGAGAGGTAGAATCTTGGATGAGACAGTTTGAGGAAAGCAGAGACTTTTGTTCATAGACAACAGCACCCTGACTAACTGTAGGTCCCCTCTTTCTCACACACTCTTCTGTTTTCTTTCTGCTTGAGTTCATAGTTTGCCTGAGAGCCATCCAGCACGGGGTCTCCCTGTTCCTACGGGAATAGGTCACAGCATCCTTATGTCTGCTTGTTTTCAAGATTAAGAGCAGTTTGTTCTGAGGCTATTTTAATCCTGCCAGCTTCTGTCATCTGTCATGAGCGAGACTGCGTCAAAACCCTCAACTCTCCTGAACATGCCAGGAGCCCTCTGGCAATACCTAAAATGTACCATGGGAGTGGACAATTACCACTGCAGGGATCTTTCTCTTTAGACTGGCCACAGCTCCAAAAATACCCAGACTGTATAATGTGGTGATCCATTTAACAGAAACAAAGATTCCCCCTTTTCCTGCTCTGGAGAGAAGAAAGTGCATGCTTTGCATATTTTTTAAACTCCTTGTGTATTTTGTCAAATGCTGTAACAAAGAGCAGCAGGTGTGCTCTTAGCCAATGTGAGTTTTCTCCCTAGACAACAGATCCTCATCTCTCCTATTGATGGCAAATGGCTTGTGATAACTCTGGTGCTCAGTGTGCTTTTACCCATGACACATCTTGGCCTTCAGTCCTGAATATACATACATGGCAGGCCTTTGGAGTTCACTTACAAGCTTTACAGCTCTGGCTGATATTCATGCTTTTTGTCATCCAGGTCAAGAATTCTTACCACCTTTACCTTTGCCAGGTGGCCACAGTGAGAGATCCTTCTCCACCGCCTCATCACTGTGACACTGCACAGATGCTGTGGAAGCAGGATGAGAGATGCAGCCCACCTGCCCATTGGTCTTTGTTGTGTTACTTAAGCAATTAAAGGGAAGCTAATACCCGACCCTTTCAGGAAACATTCAGGCTCTGGCTGAGATAGTGGCAATATCTCTGAAAAGCCAATAACAGGTTTATTACTGGGCCGATACATTACCACAAATGGCTGTTGCAGGAGTCCTTCACAGAGCAAATACAGAGCAAAAAAAATTCTAACAGCCTATTCCTCAAAATACAGGGGAGACCACCCTATTCAGACCCCCCAAAGAAATGTGGAGCTACCAGTAATTGTTACATGCTGTGCTTATAATGCTTTCATCCAATATTTAAAGCCCTTGAGGGCCGTCCTGAGGCAGCACTGGGAGGCCATGACAGAACTTGTTTGACTCGGTTTTTTAGCTCTGATAGGATCCCAGTGCCATATTCTTCAGTTACTGCCTACTGAGACTCTCAGATGGATAAAAAGAGCTCAGCCTTTTCTTCCTAAACCTCACAAGGTCCCCTTGAACCAGTTCTGTAGAGGGCTTCTTACCCCCACTAACAAGCACAATGCCCCTCTCCTTCCCAAAAGCCAGCCAGCATTAATTTCTACTCAGAAATTTCTCTCTCACCATTCATCCTTCTGCTGGGGACACCATACCTCAGTCTGTACATCTCTGTCACCCACACCTGCGCTCTCCAAAAGACTTATCTCAAGAGCACCTAAGTGGGTCACACGGAGTGGCCACCTACCAGATGGCCATGAAGCTGCTCCCTCTGAGCACTGCTCAGTTCCAGCAGAGCGAGGGATGCCCCCGCAACAGGGCTGTGCGGACACACACTCCCCACGCTTCAGGAATGCTGTGAGACGCCACAAACCACAGCTCTGTATGAAGTCACACACTCCTGGTATGGGAGAAAACCGGATAAAATTCAGAGGGGTTCAGATACTGATACAGCAGCAGCACTGTCCGTCTACTGGCGGCCTCCTGTGGGATCCACGCTAATTGGAATACAGCCACTATTCAAGGAGGAGCCCATGCACTCTCTCCCTTCCCCCAGCAGCCCTTCAGTTGCTTTCAGCAGTGTAATCTTCCCTGGTTTGTTCTGGAACTAGAGAAGGATACTTGTACTTGCTAAATAATGGACCTTTCAAGGTAGTAAGTACCTATAAAAGCAAGATCACTCGGAAAACTTCTCTTCATTGTCTGCATTGTCTTCGGATCTGCTGAAAGAAACGGTTGAAGTCTCTCGTTTCCCTTCTGCGGGGGTTTCCTTAAACGAAAAAATAAAGAAGGACTGGCTGGCTGCCAGGCTGTGGAGGCACATAAATATCCCGGGGCTGTGCCAACGCAGCCGCTGAAGCAGAGCAGCAGCAGCCCCCTCCCAGGAATGTCCGGGAGCCGCTGGGGAGATGCTGATTTTAAGGAAGTGTCTCCCGGCCTCCACCACCTTCTCCACCGCGAAGCAGTCTGTGAAGTTTTCTCAATGCCAAGCACGGCTGGGATCAGCGTGCAGCCCTGCAGACTGGAGCACTGGATCACAGTGACTGCTCCCACCTCCTTTCCTTTGGAGGAAGCAGCTCCTATCGCAGCCACATATGGGAACCAGCCAGTCATCTCGAGCTTTGGCAGCTGGTGTGATGCTTGGTGGGCCCCCCTCTACACAGGAGATACTTCTTGTTGTAAAAAAGGGCAGGCAAATTCATGCAAAAGGTGTGATTGAAGGAATATCCTAGGTCTGGAATCCAAATGCCCAGATTGTGACATTTAAATGTTGTGTTCACTGATACTTAAGTATTGAAATAGTTCTTATTACACTATCACAGCTGCTTTCTCCAAGGTCTCTCAGACAAAACAGAGGGAGCACACATGACATTTAATTTGCACAAGTAATTTACAACTAATGTTTCTTTTTGAGGTGCTTGTCTCACTATTTAACAATAGATTAGGTGATGATGATGATTGTTGTTGTTGTTGTTTTATAGGGCAGCTTGCCTTACGGAGTATCCACCAGAGGCTGGGAAGCAGTTAGCTGAATAGCAGCCCTGCTGACGAGGATAGGACTTACAGCGGCTGCCAAGTTGAATGTGGGCCAGGAGAGCGTTCTCTCTGCAAATAAGTCAAACTGCAGTCTGGGCTCCATCAGGAAGTATGTGGCCAGTGAATGAAGGGAAACACCCACCAGTACTGACACTGCTGAGCAGTGCGTCTAATATTGCTGTCCAGCTTTGGGCTTCTTGCTCAACAAGGATGTTGAAAAATTGTAGAGACTCCAGTAATGTGCTTCTAAGGTGTCCAAGGCCTGCCCTCTGGAAAGACAGTGGAAGGAGTTGGATTTAGTCTGTGGGGTGAACTAGTAAGAGCCTAATATTATCTGCAGGACAGTTGCAAAGATGGAGCCAAACATCTGATTGCTGCAGGAGACGTGGCAATGGCCATGAACTCCAGCCTGGGAGCTCCAGGCCAGGCAGGAGGACAGGCCTGTTTTACCCTGAGGGCAGTACCCTGGGCGGCCCAGAGAGGTCATGTAATTTCCACCCTTGCAGGTTTTCTGGGGTCATCTAGACAAAGCCCCAGCTGACCTGAGCAAAAGTACCAGTCCTGCCACAAAGTGGGAGGATGGACTCCATGTCCAGGGGCAAATCTCTGTGATTCTGCAGCCTACAGAGAGACAGAAAATCTGCAAAACCCAAGGCAGGAAAAGCCCAGTGCCATACAGAAGACAACCTGACTCACACAAGAACATCCCGTTTTGCCTTTGGGAATTGTTCCCTCCGATGCGGTGCTCCCAGGCTGGGCTGGAGGCCCCACAGCATCCCAGGTGCTCTGGCAGCAGCAGGGAGCACATAGCAGGGAAGACAAAGTGTGTGCAGTGTGGAGGTGCCAGGCTTTGGATACACAGCTCTGCTGCTCACAACCTGCATGTGATGCTGCATGTGAACTTGCCTCTGCTAGCTCAACTTTTCTGAGTCTTGTTTCTCAGCATGATGTGAGCAAACCCCAAGTGTCAATTCTTTCAGAAAAAGACATTACATTAAATACCTCCTTTGAGATTCACTAATTTCTCTCCTGCATCTCTCACTACTTTCTTACTGCAAAGACAAAAGTCCTTTTATAATACAAGGCTTATCTTACCTGCTGCCTCAACAGCCCCACAAAGCTGAAAGTTCAGCAGAGCCCAAATATAGCTCTAGCTTCCATATGAGTAGGTTACATGGAAACTGAAAAGAGAGAATCAGACCGTTCGTGCATCTCCCACCTTGTAAACAATCCTGGTATTTTAAGTGTGTATTTATGTCCAGGGAGATCTTCAGTACTATTCTGGGCCTTTTTATTTTGCAACTGTCTTGGGTATCAGCACTATTTCAGAACTCCTTATGTCTAAGGCAAACAAATCTTTGTCAATACCTGGAGGAAAACCTCCAGAGCGCAGAGTGGCAGAAGAGTTATTGCAGGCTAATGTGACATAAACGAAGGCCACACTCAGACTAGAGGACACATACTTGCATTTATGTGCCACAGGAGTTATCAGAGGTGTCCTAGTAAGCAGCTGTCTGATCCTAGCTAAGGGAGGATTAACACTGGGAGAACGAGTACCCTTTCAATCCTTTTGTGCTAACCAGACAGCAGATCCCCCCATCATTAGTGCAAATTGAACCTGCCCTAGGCTACCAAGTTGTAAAAATTTTCTGAGCATGAATAAGTTTGAGAGAAAAACTGAGTTGTCTTACCCATAGTTTTGATTTTCCTAACTTCTAGGACCAAAAGTAGTCTGCAGATCAAAGGTTGTCTACTAAACCAGAAGAGAGAACAAAAACTTGCTTTAAAGTAACACTTGCATACCAAGTCACTTACATGAGTAATTGTATTTTTAGGTTTTTTACACTTGCCTTTGTTATTTCCTATTGATGTTGACAACATGTTAAGCAACGAGCATCTCTTTTAAGCTACAGCTAAGTTTACGTAGCAACCAATTCATTGCTGAATCCTCCTGCCACTCCCAGTACTGGCAGAAAGACAAACTAAGGCAAGAGTTGCATCCAGAGTAATTGCTGGCCAAGTCCTGATTCCAGCTGGTTCCCTGCAAGGGCTGGCTCTGGAGAGGCCTTCTGTGCTGGAGGAGATGGCTGGTGCCTTGCAAAGCAGAGAAGCTGCACAAAACTAACCACTAATCTGCCATTGTTTTAAGAGAAGGCCTCCTTCCCCCCTCTACCTGCTTGAGGGGCTTCGCCTAGGATGAGGATGTGCGTGAGAGAGGCGCTGCTCTAACTTCACCACAGCCAGTCTGCTACACACCCGAGTTACAAAGCTGCTCTTCTGAGTTTCCTCTTTCCCCTCAGCAGCTTTTTCTGACATCCTGGAGCTTTCCCCATCCTCCACAGTGCTTTGGGCCAAGTTGTCTCCAGCTGTACTTACTCCTCCCTTGCTAGTTCACATATACAGCGTGTGCACGCCTCTTTGCTTGGGAGAGCCCAGCCCCTGGCAGTTAATGTCTGCAAAAGTGTTGAAGTATTTCATGTCTCTGCAACTCAGTTTGATTTCTTGTGGCTTGGTCTGAGGTTGCCTTGTTAGAAAGCACTGGCCTAGTTTTTCAAAAGGTCATGAACAAGGAAACTTCCTAATCTTAAAAGATTACTTCATCACCTATTTCTATTAAAAGCATTGCTTGGAGTGTTGCAAGAAAAAAAATTAGCGGCTTACACCACGAGTAAGAATTTTTCTTTTAATACAAGCGGCTTGGACTGCACAGGGCATTGCCAGAAGACTGATTTAATCCATTTCACTATCAGAAAAAGTGGGCACAACGTCTAAAAATATCTTCGCTGCTGAGCTGTCCTGCAGTAGGCACTGAGAGGAACTCGTGTACAGGTGCCGCTCACACTGAGCTCCCACACACAGGTGGCAGCACTGCCGAGCGCTCCCGGTGCAGCACAGGAAGCAATGCAGCGCGCTGGAAGGGCCAGCTCCTGACAGCACAGCCGGCTTTGGGGACGGGGATCTCATAAGCCAGCCCAGAAGCAAAGGCTGCCCCTGATGTCCCACAGCTGAGTCTGTTTACAAAGTCCTTGCACGCAGGACACCGCCCCTCACCAAGAGCGCGGCGTGTCGGGGAAGCACCTCCATGTACACAGTGTGTATCCTAGCGACTGTTACTAGCAAAGGCAGAAATACAACTGGAGTTTGTTTGGTTAACTGGGCGCTTCCTCCCGGGACACCCAGCACAGCTCTGCCTTGAGCCTGCAGCTAAGCGTGCGCGGCCTCCTGAGGCAAGGCGAGGCGGCCACAGCCTGCTGGAGGATGAGATGGCAGCAGCTTCACCGGACACGGCTGCAAGGAGAGTACCACCAGCAGCACTGGCACTGCTGCCGGCAGCTGCACAGGCAACACGCGCAATGGTCCTGCTGCCAACAGAGCCAAGCCCAAGGCTATCCAGGTTCGTACTCTATTAGGAAGAAACCCATCTCAGCTAGAAAAAGCCAAACCCAGTTTGCGCTCCTAAAGGAAAAACGCCCAAAACCATGAACCCAAACCCCAGTGTTGTATGCCACTATCCGTGCCACCGCCACCAGCGGCACGGCTGCTCTAATCCAGGTACTTTCCTGCATGTAAACAAGCCCTTGTAAACTCCAAGAAATCACTGAACGTGACAGATGGCTCAGCCCTCTCATTTTGGCAATGTACAGCTGTGCCCTCCTCACCTTTCTCCAGGCACCATCTAAGTTTCATATTGTCCGTTTTAAATACACACTGTGGTTCTTTTAGTATTAGTGACTCTCTAGCTAACTGCTTCTCTGTAAGAGCCATTTCCACATGGCAAAATGAATCCCTTCCCTAGGAACATTCAGAGCTACGCTGAGAGCGAGTCTGTGTGGGCAGACCCAGGCTGAATACACGGCTCCACGCAAGTGCTGCTCTCCACTCAGCTGGGACAGATCAGGAGCGGGACGTACTTGGACATTTCCACCCCCTCTCCGAGCCACACGCGTCCCGGTAGCGCACATGCTGAAGCTTTTTTGAATTCTGTTCCTTAGATAGTGCTGAACTTACCAAAACAGTTTTTGTTGGAGAGGAGTATTTTTAATAGAAACAGGATACTCCTTTTTGAGTGTGAGAGTTGAAGCACTTCACATGTGGCTGTTTTGTTGGGGCTTTTTTTTAAAACACCATACAGCAAAGAAACTGAAAACAAAACATCCCAGACTTGAATTGAAATACAGGCTTTACAACCGCGTAGTAAATGTAGGCTCTTATATTTTAGTTTAAGACTATATCATTTTATAGAGTACCAAAATAAGCAAAGGATCAGCACTCCATACAAAGTGTTAGTTCTTTTGAGGAGGGTAGAAGGGAAATGGACTTTAATTACACTAAACTTTTTTTTGCAAGTCTAAAGAAAACTCCATTTCAGCAAAACATATTTGGGTTTCAATTCCCCAAATTTCATTAAATAGTGTTTCTTTAAAGACAATTTACATTTTTCTCATTCAAAGTAAAGGGATGATTTAAAGCACTATTAACAAGGAGGTGGTGCTGTTAATGTTTAATGTCAATATGCAATGGCATCTGCTATAAAGGCTAGAAGAGCAACACAACTTTATCTTTACTTCTGAAGACTACTAGAAATTGACTAACACTGGAGAAAAGTTTCAAGCACAGCACACGACTCTAGCTCTAGGCTGCTGCCAGGAAGCCTCTGCTAGTCCATACACTGCCACAGGGACTGCCAGCACACCCCAGGGCCCCGAAGGTGGCAGTGACACGTGTTCTCATGCGTGTACCCCGTTGTCCCTCTTACACTGGGTACATCTTTTCCCTGTCTTACGGCATTAAAATGCAAGTTAGCAGCTAACATTGCCACTACAATTTTACAGAAGCATAAAGCTGAACAAAATAGCAGTTAAAACAAATTGAAGCTCTCTGTTAAACTCCATGACAATCCTTCGTCCTGTCCTACTCCCTGGCCCATTCCTTCCCCTGATCCCTCCCTAATGTCTATTTTACAATAAAGAGGTTAAGTGGATTTACATGATGCAAGCGCAACTCAAAGACTTTTGCCCTATACATATAACCATGTTAAACTGTGAATTATACATGTGATAGATCTCTAACAGAGCAACCACCAGATTTTTTAAAGAAACACAAGTATTTCAGCATGTACAGTAATGAGTTTAAAACTGTCCAACATCGTTGCTTTCATACATTCTCTTCCTCTTTATAGCATTAACGGGATTTTAGACCTTGATGGCGACAATCCCAAACAAGAGTAAAATGAATTTATTTTATTGCAAACAAACGTCTAGAGTTAAACTTCTCCACCCACTTTCTTTTAAGAGAAAAGGAATCAGCAGGCTAAGGAGATACACCCATTTGAGAATTGACATGATTAAAAATTAAGATATAAAATGGGTGACTCACAGTTTCATTAGCTTACAAAATGGTGGAGTAACTACTACAAGCACACTAGGTATACAGTATTTTGTGGGGAAAGAGTTATACAGACACACAGCTAACTTCATATAGATCCCATTAGACAACTGGATTTACAACAAGTTTTGTTTAATAAGAAATGGGCAAAGCCAGCTTCTTTTCAGAATCAAAATGCAGAACAAATGGAAAAAAAATTATGGTGTTGTACCTTCACAAGTTTGAGCCTCCACAAATAAAGCAACCGAGTTTTACAACTTTAAGAGCTTCTACATACACTCCACCATCACTATTTAGCCCCAGGTTTCCTCTTTGCCCCAATATCTTATTGAGTTCCAAATGTTACAAAAAAGTCCTAGTTATTGCCAGAAACTTTTGCCTCCCCCTCCTCCCCTCCCCACCCAAGAGCTTCACAGAGAGGATGGAGTGTAATAGGGAGCTTTACATAATCTCATGGTATTTGAGGGCTACTAAGATGCCTCCATACGAATCTGGTTGCTAACATTTCTATCGTATTGTGACATGACTCACGACTGTTTCTTAGAAATTGGGGGATGGGGAAAAAGGAGAAAATTCTTTAATAAAAAGACACCAGGTACAAAGCAACGTTTTACTTTTGTTGTGGTAAAAAAAAAGTCACATTTTACAGATAAAATGTAGAACCCTGAAATACTGACACATTCTCTTTTCGTGCACAATGCTGAGGTTCTCTTACGAATCACTTTAAAACTGCAATTAAAAATGTACAAAAAAAGAAAAGAAAAAATCAACCCACAAAGCTTCTAAAAAAGGAACCCGCAGGCACTTCCTCTTGTGGAATGTTTAAAAAGTTAGCCTACTAAAGAAAACAGTCGACTTCTTGTGAAGGTTTTGGAGAAATATGTATCAGTTCATTTATTTGGGTATTCAATAATATCCTTGGTGATAATGCTGACTCCATGGCTTCTGACCCCAGAATTGCTGCAACAGATTAATAAATAGTTAGTTTTAACCTGCAATCACATAATGGTTAAGTTTCTTACCCCGGAAAAGGAAAAAAGCATTTAACAAACATCTAGCTCCCCTGGAACTTGAGAAGATTAAAGTCCCCTCCAACAGCAGCAAGTTCCTGAACAACTGAAGGCAGTTAAGAGTTCACTTCACAGCAGTAATGTGAAGCCAAGTACTACATACCATTAAGAATGTTAAGCCACAGCTGGTATTTGATATATCAAGACCATCAAGGCAGATTAAGTTTTACACAGGCAGCTATTTATAGTGATATTACCTAGCATTAAAAGATTTTGCTATCCAGTTTTGATTATGCATCTGATTATTTTAGTCAGCATTTTGCAACATTCAAGTTAACAATCAGTAAAAAGGTAAAGTTGGGAGTACTTACACCCTGCTGCCACTGGTTGTAGCCCTGAGATTGGTTTTTGTAGCCACGATTATTTCCCCTTCCTCTGAAGTTCTGAAAGAGGACAAGCGTTTTTAACTACTTCATCTATATGTATTTTTCAGAAGTGTCCCAACACCAATCTTTATTACCACCAAAACATCACACACCATACAGAAGCTTTAAAGTACAAGGTATCAGCCCCAGGTTAATAGAAAAACACAGCACCAAAAAATCCATCCCTGAAAAACACTAGAATACCAAAAGCCTCCTCCCTCCCCTCTAAGCAACTGCTTTTTAAGCACGGGGCAAGAACCTCAGAATTAATAAACCAGCTCGAACTGTTGTTGCCTGGTCTGGAAAGCTGGCTAATCCAGTTTTGACTCACCCTATTTCCAGCTGCTAAATGCACCAGGACAACTAAAAATACAAGAGCTTGTCTATTTTTAGTTAGGAAAGGCTGTAGTTGTGACAAGGATGTGTTATCTGATCAGACAAAAGGATATGGGTCACACAACTGAAAATAGAAGAGCTAGCCCACAAAACTTCTATTTGGAGTCATGGTACAACAAAGGGACATTAACACAAGTAGGTAATATTTTGCTTTTCCCCTGTTTGTCAGTATTAGGCAAACCTGAGCCATGTTTACTGGCTTGGGCTCCATCTGCTGGCTCTTCAGTAATCCCAATTTTGTTTTCCAATACTTCCACCGATATTCCATCAGGTAATATCTAGGCTAGTGTGTCTTTACTAGTTGTGTTTGATACCAGACACCAAAACAAAGACTCTGTGCAGAGCTATTTTCAGGAAGTTCCCTAAATGTTTGATTAAGATACACTTTGACCCTAAGGTGAAACAACAGTTACTACTATTGGGGAAGGGGAAGAAACAAACAAAAACACAAGCCTTCACACACATGCACGAAAAATCTTCATTTTTAACAGGACAGAGGTACAGCCCTAACATGAGTTCCCCCCATCCGCACCAGCACTTGTTACACAACATTCAGAGCCCTGGGCACATGCACTAAACTAGAAAGGCCTTGCAGCATGGCATCAGTGTAGCACCGCGATCAAGTTTCTGACTGTTCACAGGCACCAGAGCTGTCAATCAACAACATCCAAAGTATTGTAGTTCAACCACTCAGTCCCCCCTCAAAGCATCACCTGGTTGTAGTTTCCCCTGTTGGGCATTCCACCTCTGTTATAGTTTCCTCTGTTTGAGTAGCCACCTCTGCTTGGAAAGACAGGGCCGCGAGGATACGGGTAGCCAATCGCTCCGCTGCTGCCACCGCCACCACCGCCACCTCCACCACCTCGCTGAGGCATGTTGCCTCCCCTCCTGTTGTATCCACCACGATTGCCAGGGACTGCAGGGAGAGAGTTACTTCAATCAAGTAATTGTTAGGTCTTACCTATTTCCTACACGAAGACGAACAGTGCAATCCAAGGTTTTGACAATCCTCTCACTCAAGCTGGACAATTAACTATGCACCAAAACGTTAAACTTACTGAAACTGAGATCAAGGTTCCCACTACATCATAATTGAAATGCAAGTACTACAACTTTATTCCCCAGCAGCAGCAACCTCCAGAAGTCACAGACTTATTTCTAGGCTCACCTCCTCCTCTGAAGTTGCCCCGCATGTTGAATCCTCCACGTCCTCTCTGACCCCTATTAAACTGATTTTTATTGCTCTTCTTGTTCTTCTTTGAGCCAGTGTTCTGTTTCTTTTCTGGCGGAAGAGCTTTCTTACTTTCCTCTTTATACTGTTCCAAAAGCTTCTGAGCTTCTTCTTTTTGCAACTCTACATAGATTATTTCATCAAAACATTCTGCTACCTCTGGCAGTGTGAAGTTCCCTATAATTGCAAAAACACTGAGTATTCAGCATCTACATTCAGCTACAATCAAAGCCACAATTTAACCACCTTTCCCCCATTCTTCCTCCCACCCTCTCCATCCCCTCAGCATAGGGACAAAATTACATAATCTGAGCATTTAGGAAATATAACAGTGACAAAGGAAATAAACAGGTCTTCATGGAGTTGCCAGTACTGTTCCAAACCTCAAAAACATTCTGCCTATCTTTTTTTTCTTTTATAAGCCTCCACTCAGAACACCAGTTTCTACCAAATATGTCACTTATATAGGGCACTTTATGCCAAGACAGCTTTGTGCATCTGCATGAAGCGTATCACCATAACTGAGTAGTGTTAAGGACTGCAGCAGAGGGAACACAATATAGTGTTATCCTACCAAGTTACAATAGTCTTCCAGTTTTGTATAAGTACAACTGTTTAAGATAAAGTGATTTTTTAGACTTCACGTTTACTTAATCCTTTAAACAGATACTCAGCATCCTAAAACACAGTATAGGATTATGTTCCATGCCTTTCATTTTGAGAACTGCATGCTCTGGAAGATCTTTTCCCTCCACCTCTGCCTTCTTTTGTGTTCTTTGCTTGTAGTCTTCATCTTTTGGGCAAACAACAACTGCTTTGCGCTGGAAGCCTGCAAACAGGCACATTTTTCTCCTCTGCGCAGCTGCAGACACATTTGTCTGAAAAAAATGCAGTAACTTACTACACGTAGCTGTCATTGTAAGAGTTAAGGAAGTCAACTTATGGTGTATAGACTTCACCTCTACAAGAGCTTGCAATGAAGTTTACAAATAACTGGACATAAAGATGCTGCATAATGCAAAGTTACGAGCTCGTATCCACGTGTTAAAAGACTATTCCTCCCACATCCCATAAATCTAGAGAAGTTCAGACAAGCATTCGTAGTAATATCTCAACTTTGTGTCCCCTGAATACTCATTCAGTAACTGAAACAGCTGCTACTATAATATAACTTTAATCCCAATTAATTACTACAACACAGCCTATAACAAATTTCCTTAACCGTTTTTCACTGAAGCTTCTACCTGATCCAAAATGAAATTCCGCTTCTTACGAGCTGCAATCTCAATGAACTTTCCAAGACACTGTGGAGCTCTCTGCAACAGTGTGTTAAGTTTTCCAGTGTCTGCCATCTGACGCTTAAAACCTGCAACCTATGGAGAGATTTCCCAGAGTTAGACAGTGTAGTCCTGATACGTGGCCGGTATTTTTCTTTGCTAAATGCTTTCCACCACACTTCAAGGGATGCTCAATTCAAGGCCACAGCTGCTGCAAACTCATAACTGAATTTCTCAAGCCTTCGTAGAACATAAAAGATTTGTAAACAAAGATTCCACAAGAACCAGCACCATTCAGTTGAAGGTATACTCATCATAATACTAATTCCAGCCAAATGTTCTATTCTGAGAACAGTGATGTATAGAGAAATTGAAATACGTTCAACAGTCAACAACAGCTGACTAACTCTTACATATTACCCCAAAAAGCTTCAGAATCCTGCCATGTGTGACTTAGCAGCTCAGCAAGGTAATAAAATCTTTACACGGAATCATTAGGTTGGAAAAGACCTTTGAGATCACTGAATCCAACCTATGACATAACACCACCTTGTCAACCACACCATGGCTCTAAGTATCACATCCAGTCTTTTCTTCAACAAGAAGTCACTAGCTAACAAGTAGCCAGTTTCTTTGATACAACAGAACCCCATGGCAGCCAAAGACCATGGAGTTACAGCAAGTTTTTAATATATCACAAAATAAAATGTCTTATCACTTACCATCATTTTGTCCATAATAGTATTTGTCCCAAGAATGTTGTATTTCCCAGGATTTGCTGCTGCATGTTTGGTAACCCATGTAGTCTTGCCAGCTCCAGGCAAGCCAATCATCATCACCACCTATGACAAAAAGTTCTATATTTGAGATACTAGTTCAAAGATTTCCTTTAACACACAACTTAGCCCAGCAAGCCTAACGGTTACTGAGAGATGTGGGGGTGTTGGGGGTGGGGAAAGTAGTGGTAGTGAACAGGTTGCGAGACAGTAAGTATTAAAGTCCCCAAACAGAAACATCAGGAGTGAGGTGGAATAGTCTCCTTAACTCTACCATTTCCATCCATGTGCCTCAACACTTTTGAGATGCTCAGAAGAAACTTACCTCACAATCTTTCTTTTGCTCAGGTCCCTTTGGTCCTCGGACCCTATCCTCCAGGGGGACCTTCTGGATGAAGGTATACTCTTCAGGTACAGGGAAGTAAGGTTCCTCCTTCTGACCAAAGTTAAACTCAACTGCACAGTTATGGCAGAGAACATGTGGAAAGAGTGGTCGCCCATCAAGAACTTCCTTGCTTATTTTGAATGCAACACCAAGCTCTTGTCCATTCTTGGAATATGAGAGTTCCACTTCATCACCATCAAAATTCTGTTTTTCAGACAAAGCATTATTTTGGACAAAAATTAACTCCCTTTATATGGTTAATTAGTTACTTCACTATACTGGCTATATTCACTCAACCTCTGTAACACTTATTTCAGAAAGGAACTAAAGCCAATTTTGTCTTCTAATGAGTCTCTGTCAATGATCATCTTGTTCAAGATCTGATTTTTTGTTAAAAGGCTTTCAAGACATTTGTCCATGAACATGAAATTATGTTGCCAGCAGTCACTGTTAATAATAGCTGCTGCTTCTACTGCCTGCCTATGTTAAACAACTTGTCTTGCTCAATTATTTTATGTATCTGCTTTACTGCTTCTAACATCAGTCTAAAAGTTCAAGGATGTTTTCCCTCAAAAGAAAATGTAAGCGAAAACTTACAGCAAAACATCCAATCACATCATTTTCATCAAACTTCTCACCAAAGTCTTCAGTCTCACAATTGCATGTCTTTATTCCTTTTAGAGAATATCCATAAGAAAATTCTTCTTCACCTGAAGAAACAATTTAGACTAATTACAAATAGGCTTTCCCATCTAACCTTTTAAGACATAAATGACCTTACAGCTACTTAAGTAAGCTGCTGTTCAGAATATTTTTATTAATGCTGAAACAAGCTATGATGCCCCCCAACAGTTATACAAGCTAATTCTTCTATTCAATACTTTCACTTGAGATAGAACAGCAGTGTTTCCTCACCCCAGTTTAAGAGTCTTATGCTGCTGGTTCATGCTGACAATAAAGCTAAACTGTCAGATAAAGACATGAGCAAGTATTTTTAAACTGTGAAGACCTGATTATGCAGTGGTATACCTGCTGTAATGTAGTCAGAAAGGTTTTCTGAAGTTAGTCTCCAGGAGCACTTACCCCTCCCATTTTAAAGGGAGTTTAGCAGACTGTCAGCCTATGCAACAGCTGAGGATGAAGCTGCAAGGAACAAGCTAACAGGAAGTGTCAAACACAACGACTCAGGTGTAAATTAAGTAGAAAGCTGTTGCTGATGTCATATAACACCAACTCACCAATATTTCCCCCAAAGATGTGTTTCAGCAACAAGTATGAGTTATAAATATTATTACTATTATTATAATAATTTGTCATATATCTAAAGAAGTTGTACTTCTTTCTTTACAGCTATTTTCAGAAATTAGGATTTTCCCATCAAAAAAAAAAAAAAGATAGTGTAGTTACCACTGGTTAAATTTTATACCATGCCTCACCCTTTAAAACTGGAGGGAAGGGCAACCCCCCTTTTTCTACTTACAACACTACATGAAAAGAAATCCTTAATCTTGTCAGGTATTCAGCAATGTTCTCCACAACCCATATATGATCACTGGAAGAATTAATTCTCAAATGATGGTCCCAACCCTTACAGGTCTGAATACTTTCTGACTTTATTTGGTCCTAGTAATAAACTTTCTCACACCATGTACAGTGAATGACTCAAATTAAGACCACTTTTCACAACACACAGACTACAGTCACTAAGCTTGTCCCCCCTCCTTCAGAAAAAAATTATTTAAAACTTCAGCCACATCAACACAAAAGCAATCAAACATTTAAGTCTTACCAAGCAACATTCCACTTGTGTTCAGTGACCAGCCAACTCGCACTTCATGTATGTCAATGTCTTTTGTATACAGGTGTTTAACAGGAATCTTTTCTGTAACCTATTTTTAAATTATTCAGTAAAAGGTAAGCAGTATTTATTATATGCTAACAAGACGGAAGCACAAAAGGTAACATTTGGAACCTTGATACTTTGGTTAAATCTTTGCTAAGTCTAAGTGATTGCCTTCTGCAAAAATAAAACATGTTTAAGAATATGAAACCACAAGCTAGTGACTAAACAGTTCTATCTCTTGACTTAGCAATGAAGATTGAAGATACCATAGATCTTTATTGCTTTGTCACTGCAGTCCCTCTCAGTGGTCAAAAGCCTTAAGCCTTTTTGACACTGTATTAAAATCTCAAACAATAAGAGTATGTATTTAAAAAACACCGGTTGCCATGAAATTTGGATTAACAGTAAATTACTTAGCTAAGACGATGTGCAATGTATTAAAAAACCTCCTTTTTAGAGACTAGGGAAAGCATTACACTATCCCTTTTCATTGTAAGTAAACTTCCTGGCAAATTGCCAGCTTCTGAACAACATAACCAGATTTTTTAAAAAAGCAACAAACAAAATCACCCCAGAAACCCCAAACAACCACCTAAATGCACCGAAATCTATATGCAACCAGCTGTTTCTTAACTGTCTTTATCAACTTTACTAAAATGAAGTGAAAAACCCATCAGTATGCTACCAATCTCCGCAACTATTCCAGTCAGGCGACTGAGCTGAAACCCATTTGAAAGTGAACAGGACAGTAAGTAGTAACATAAATTTCACTTCACTGGCCTTCCAAAGTTACAGGTATCAACAGACACAGAAATCACTCCAAGCAAGAGCTCGGATAATGGGATCACTACCCAATTCTCATGGTAGCAGTTACATTTGAAAGCACTAGAGGAAGAGAACAGATTTATACACACAGGCGCATTATATGCAAAAGAAGCCTTTAACATTGATAAGTAAAAAAGAAATTAGAAAAATTAATTCAAGTTTTGTCATCTTGTTCCTCTTCCATCAACAAGTTGGAGAATCAGTTTATTAGAAGGTTGATTGCTCTTTACTATTTTTACCCTTCAGGAGAACTCTTGCTCTCAAAATTCAGCTACCTGCTAAATATGCAATGCATCATGTCAGTTAATGATGTTGGAAGGGACCTCTAGAGGTTATCCAGCCCAAATCCCTGCCTAGAGCAGATCAAACTCAAAGACTAAGTCGAACCAGAAAGGATTGTTGGGATAATTTATATCCCTTAAAAAAAAAAAAGTCAAGCTTTCTGTAATCTTCAGAAAATACAAGCAAACTTTTAACTAGAGAGTATAAAAATCCTTTCAGTGTTGACATTTGAGATGTCAAATAAAATCTATGGTTAAAAAATGAGACCAAAAGTCTCACACTCAGAACAAATGCAGTGTTTTGTGGGCTTTTTTTTTTTAAATTTGTCTTTGTTTGTCTGTTAAATAAAGTTCTTATAAAAGAGGAAACAGTTTTGCAAATTGAGCCATCTTCTTGTAAGAGAAGGCCTTTTAAGAGTCCTGTTCACGTCAATTAGTTTCAACCAAGTCCAAAAAATTTGACAAGTATTATATTTGAGCATGCAAAAGTCTCTCATAAACATTAACTCACCTTCATCTCAAAGCAGACTTTGCCTTTAGAAACTCCATAGGAGGCTCTCCCTCCAGCCCAAAGGAAAGCAAAGCTTTCCATGGTCAGAGAGGAAGCACTAAACCGGTCTCTTGAGATTTTAAAATGCAGGTCACAGTTATCTGTTAACATAAAAATCACTCTGTTTATTGTGATTACAAAGGAAGTACAGGTGTCCAATTTTATGCATTACAGATGATGCCAGCTTTCAAAGGTGATTTTAAAGACAAACCTCCAGCAAGCACCCAGGATCTTTCAGAGAAGCAATGTGTCTAGATGGAACTGCAGACCGAAGCTCAGCCAAAAATCTTAGGAAAAGCTAGCTAATGAGTAATTTTCAAGGTGCCATCTTCACTTCTGTCACCCAATTTCCCTCTATTTTTTCCATCTGCTTAAAACCCCCTGACTTTCACCTTATTTGTTTGAAACCTCTTTCTCAGTTACCTCTTTCCATCAATACAGAGCCATCTGCATTGTGCTCTCCTACAGTACCCTCTAGAGACCTGATTCTGAAGCAGTCTTACTGCTCAAGCCCAAGCCTAAGGGCTGCTAAGAAGTAAATGTGAACAAAAGTGCTTTTATTTAAGTACTGAACATACTCTTTGGCTAATATAGTCAATTAGCAAGTCAAATTAGATTATGCCTATTAAAATAAAGGCAGTTAAGTCAGATGCAGATATGCTAAGCACAGAGAGTGTGCTCAGGGAACCTACTTCCGCCCAGAAACACAACCTACACAGTATGAATTCACCTATTACTCTAAGAATTTAAATGGAACCTTGGTTTTACAAGCATCTTCAGAGCTGCACACCATGAAACTGCAAATGAATTTTCCCAGTAGGTTTCAGAAAGACAATGCCAAATGGTAACAAGAGGTGCAGCATGCAACACTTGAATTCCGCAGAGCAAGGAATCCACAGAAGCAGCTCCAAAACTATCTGATGGTTACAAGAAAGGAGCAAAATAAGCAAACAGTTTGCTCATGAGCAAATTGGTGTAAAACCTGCATGATGCCAGAATACACTAAAATGCAGTCCACTCTGTATTACTGGCAACTCTTATGCACAGGATTTTGTTTTGTTTGCATACAGCCACCTCCAATTCCAAAAATACTATGAGTGATCCAAGTGTCTTCTCATTAGCACTGCTAACTCTTATTTGTTGCATAAAAAGCAGATAAAATCATACAGAAGAAACCCACCTGTGCAGGCTACCTTTAGAACAGGAGATGAGAACAGGAAAGTTACAGCTTCTTTTTAAGACACGGGTAATAAAAAGCACTTAAGAGTCGCTAAACCTCTTACACGTCTGGATCACTATCCAGAAGAGAGAGTGCCAATTCGTTACACAATTCACCCTTAAAGCTATGTTTGAATCTTATCTCTAAAGAGTATGTCAACACTTTAAATCAGAATTTGTCCAGTAATAAGACTTCCCACTAGAAAATACTATTATTACTAGAAACAGTAATAATGAGAAGTAGCTATGTACTCAGTTATTGGAAAAATCCAAAGCTCCCCCAGAAGTGGCTACTCACCAGGTTAGCAGCTAAAAACTTGAGACTTAGTTAGCAAAATGTCAGGTATGGCATATTCAGCAATTTACGTGGCTGTAAACTAATATATCCTTCCATTTCAAACCATTTCTTGTGGAATAAAACCACCTGAAACTTCTAACAAATATGCCAGACAATGTCAGAAGTTCAGCTTTCCTTCCATGGCACTTTAAGAATGCAACAAGTTCAAGCATTACTTCAAGATCAAGTTTTCTAATATTGTGCTGAGTCCTTATACTTACCCTCAAGAAAACAAGTGTCAACTCTGCCATTACAGTAATAGGAATGTTTATAATCTGCCTCAAAAAAAACATGTTTGCAGGTACTTCTTAATTTCTATGCTCTGCTGCTGATCAATTCTCTCTGCCATCCCACTTGCACAAACCACCACCCCAAGTCCCTACATTCACAGGTTACACGAATGGGTCATTTTGGAGGAGGCCTTACCAGATTTTGTTTAAGTTATTAGAAGACAGAAAGAACACTCCACTGGCTGGTACATAAATAGGGGTACTGATGTAGGAAGCTCACTTCCCAAACTGTATTTTGTAACCACTTATGCCATTGACTCTCTGAGCTTTCCAGGCAGTAGTCTTGGACAGCTGTTTTCTCAAGCCGTCTCTAGGGTGCTCTATGTGCACTCTACACTTACCCACCTAAGCTTCCATACTAGATTAGTGTTTTGGTTAAGATTTCTTCACAGGACTGTCTATCACTACAGACTTCATAGGAAAACCAAGCTTATTACTGCTAATATACTCATACACCCATCTATCTTTTTTGCTAAAAATGGGTGGAAACACAGTATTTTTCTAAATTTTTTTCAATTACCTGGTAACGAAAATCAACAAATGTATCCTCCCAGTTTCAGAAAGAGTGGCATTAAGATTAAAAGCCTTAACACCGCATCTTTCCAGAGCAAAGGAAAGCATGTTTACTCACAAGTATCAAGACAAACCACTGTGTCATCAAAATGTTCGTCTTCTTCTTCAACAGGTGGCTGAGGGGACTTGGCCCTGAAAAAACAAAAACCAAACAGAACATAATAAAGCTACATGTATTTACACGAGATTAAAATGACAGTTCTGTACTCTACTCCTCCTCATTCGCAAAATGCTGCCCAGCATCAAGTTTGTTTACCTGCTATACTTGTTTTCCTCAATGTATTCAAAGTATCCACGGCCATGGTCTTCACGTGGTCTCTTCACTCCCCTCTTCTTCTCACCAGGTTTTTGTTCTGTTTTACCATCTCCTGTACGAGAAGCAATGATTTATTTTCATTATTTTAAATTTTAGTTTAATTTGGAATAAAATCGATAAAATGGTTTCAACTTTGTAAACTGCAGCAAGCTACAGCATGAGAGAAGCAGTAACACCTTAAAAAGAAATTTTGCTATGTTACTAAGGTAAAAAAACCCCTGCATCTTGAATTTTCACGGGAGAGTCAAAACTTGTCGCCAATCAGAAATTATTCAGCAGACGGAAGTTGCCAATACACCACCACGCTGCACCCAGTACGGCCCTCAATGTTATGAGAAAAACCCATGGAAAAAAAAAGAAAAAAAAGAAAATAAAAAAAAAAAAGAAAAAGCCCCTCCTGACCCGCCGCGCCTCCAGACCCGAAACACCATCACCACCCGCCCACCACCGGGGCAGCGGGACATTGCCGGCCTCTCGCAAGGGCACCGTGCGATCCGCACGACTGCGCCTCCTCCCGGCGGGCCGCGGGCGGGAGCCCCAGGGAAGGGATTCCTCCTCCTCCTCCTCCCGCCTCCATTGTACCGCCAGGCCTTCCCAGCGCCATCCCGTGCGGCGGCGGCGCCCAGCCCGGAAGTGACGTCAGGCGCGGAGAGCGCTGCTCGGCGCACAATGCACAGCGCGCCCCAGCGGCCCCTCCGCC